>CATNEM010000174.1:597500-625000 GCA_950096795.1 Macrostomum cliftonense
CCCCACCTTGTCCTCCTCAGTTTTCACAGATTGCAGAGCCTGACAGAGCGGCCCAATAGAGCCGCAGATTAGCTTTGGAAATGGGCGTCGCAACACAGCAAAATGATTGGCTAGCGACCAGACTAAGGTTTTAAAAGCGGCGCTATCAACGGCGGACTCGGCCAGGACGGACAAGAAAGGATCGGCGGCAGCTTCGCCGAGGCAATCCAGACAGTGGCTGAGACAGGCGCGCCTAGAAGAGCGCACAGTTTCCGAGTCGGCAAATCTGCCCGACAGTTGGCGAGGATCCAGCAAATTGCTGAACATGGCGCGCATACGTCCGGGATGACGCCACTTGCCGTACTGCACCAACAGGCGGTACACGGTGAAGAACAGGCAGTAGCGAGACGATGTCACCGATCCGGTTGACGACGAATCAACTACGCCGGAATTGTTTGTCGACGACAAATCGGCGTCGAATTCGGCGACGCGAGCGCCGATTGGGTCGGCTAGCGGCCAGAGTATCGCCGGGTCCATGCTGTTCAGTAGGAAGCGGTTCACGTAGCTGGTGCGCCAAGTGTCCCAGGTGTCGGTTGAGGGCTGGCACTGCGGGACAGGGGGGGTGTGTGAGAACAGGAAGTGGGATTTGATTTGGGATCTTAGTATATGGGAGATGATCTGAGGGGAAGATTCTCGAATTGGGATATAATGGTAAGGGAGATGATTTGAGGGGAAGATTCTAGAATTGGGATATAATGGTAAGGGAGATGATTTGAGGGGAAGATTCTAGAATTGGGATATAATGGTAAGGGAGATGATTTGAGGGGAAGATTCTAGAATTGGGATATAATGGTAAGGGAGATGATTTGAGGGGAAGATTCTAGAATTGGGATATAATGGTAAGGGAGATGATTTGAGGGGAAGATTCTAGAATTGGGATCTAAAGGCAGGGGGTATAATCTGAGGGGAAGATTTTACAGACTTGGGATCTAAAGGCATGGGATGTAATCTCACAGGAAGATTCTATAATTGGGATCTAAAGCTATATGAGATGTAAGAAGATTCTAGAATTGGGATCTAAAGGCAGGGGATAAAATCTGAGAGGAAGATTTTACAGACTTGGGATCTAAAGGCATGGGATATGATCTGATGGGAAGATTCTAGAATTGGGATCTAAAGGCATGGGATATGATCTGATGGGAAGATTCTAGAATTGGGATCTAAAGGCAGGGGATAAAATCTGAGAGGAAGATTTTACAGACTTGGGATCTAAAGGCATGGGATATGATCTGATGGGAAGATTCTAGAATTGGGATCTAAAGGCATGGGATATGATCTGATGGGAAGATTCTAGAATTGGGATCTAAAGGCAGGGGATAAAATCTGAGAGGAAGATTTTACAGACTTGGGATCTAAAGGCATGGGATATGATCTGATGGGAAGATTCTAGAATTGGGATCTAAAGGCATGGGATATGATCTGATGGGAAGATTCTAGAATTGGGATCTAAAGGCATGGTATATGATCTGTGGGAAAAATTATAGAGTTGGGATCTAAATGTATGGGAAAAGAGATGATCAGGTGGGAAGATAATATTGAATAGAATTGGGATCTAACTGTATGGGAGATAATGAGGGTAAGATTTGAGGATTTTAGAGCTCATTGACAAAATTGATAAAAGATCAAACCAAGGCTCACATTGAACAATGCAGGCAGCAGGCAGCTCTCGTACAGTTCGTTCCGATCAGTCGCCAACCAGTGCTTAGTACCGCCAATCAGAGCGAACCAAATAGTGGAACCCAGACTGTGACAGGCCTGGTGAGTCTCCGCATCGCACGATTCCGACAGCAAGTCGATTAGGGGAGCCCGAAAATTGGCGGCACCTTTCGGCCCGGTGAAGCGAGTCACGCAGGTGACAAAATGAGCGAAACTGCTGAGAAAATTTTCGTTTAGGCCGCCTCGACTGCGACAGTAGCCAAGTAGGCTTTTCCACGTGCTTGGCGAGGCCAGGTAGTCTAGTAACTGGGCAATTGAGGATTTTAGAACAACATTAGGGATATTTATTAAATTCAATTACAAAAGGATACTATGCAGGGATGCAATATCTATAAACTGCTATTTATTAGGGATTACTAAATCCAATGGAATTATATTTGGGAGAGTATATTATAATTTTGGGATATTTTAGGATTCATTTTTTCGGGATTATTTTTGGAAAAGCCAAATTCTCATTTTAAGTATTTTTTAGGATCACTGATTTTTATGGGATTTTGGGAATAGCCGACTCAAAAAGGGATAATTCGGGAATAGCTGATTTTAAAGGGAATATTTCGGAAATAGCCGATTCTAGATGGGGATATTTCGGAAATAGCCGATTCTAATAGGGATATTTCGGGAATAGCCGATTCTAATGGGGATATTTCGGGAATTGCCGATTCTAAAGGGGATATTTCGGGAATAGCCGATTCTAGTGGGGATATTTTTGTGATTAATTGATTTCTATGGGGTGTATATTTTAGCGAGAGCTTATTCTAGAAAAAAAACCAGACAAAATCGACTTCATCAGGAAATAATTAATAAAGCGCCCCTACCAACTGAATATTCTCGTCGTCAGACTCGGTCGCATAATCGGGCGGAGCGGCAGGATCCCGAACTTGAAACACGCCCTCGCCGTCAGGCAGGCCGAACACGTGATCCCGACCGTCTCGATACCAGTCGGCGTGCACAACCAGCTGCGACACTGGCGTCGGCTCGTCGGCAACCTCATCATCAATCGGCGCCGGCGGAGGTGCTGGCAGCAACACCCGCTGTTCCCGACGCTTTCTACGCCAAACGTAGGCGGCTAGACAGGCAAATGCGCGATCCCGACACCTGACGCTGACGTCCAGAGTCATTCTAAGAAAGAATTCGAACCAACGCCGATTGGGCAGGTGCTTTGGATGCAGAGCGAATTGCAGCGAGTCCACAGTCAGATGGGTGCACTTCCAGCCGGTGCTGCGATCTTGGAGTTCGGTTAGCTCGCTAACTAGCTGATCAGTCAGGCTGGGGTCGTGCGTTGCTAGGGAATAATAGCTGCGCGACATTTGCACTACGCAGGTGCGAATCATCGTTTCCACCTGGGTGAATAAATGGAGGGTGATAAAATACACACTGAAATCCCAAATGACACACACACGGATACAGGCTGAGATCCCAAATGACACACACACGGATACAGGCTGTGATCCCAAATGAAACACACGGATACAGGCTGTGATCCCAAATGACACACACACGGATACAGGCTGTGATCCCAAATGAAACACATGGATACGGGCTGAGATCCCAAATGACACACACGCATACAGGCTGAGATCCCAAATGACACACGCGGATACAGGCTGTGATCACAAATGACACACGGATTCAGGCTGTGATCCCAAATGAAACACATGGATACAGGCTGTGATCCCAAATGACACACACGGATACAGGCTGAGATCCCAAATGACACACACGGATACAGGCTGTGATCCCAAATGACACACACGGATACAGGCTGAGATCCCAAATGACACACACGGATACAGGCTGTGATCCCAAATGACACACACGGATTCAGGCTGTGATCCCAAAAGACACACACGGATACAGGCTCAGATCCCAAATGACACACACGGATACAGGCTGTGATCCCAAATGACACACAGCTACAAAAATAAATAAATAAAGCAACCCAACCAATGCAATAAGATCCAGCTACGCACCTCAGTTTTGTTGCTATGGTCGGATAGCTGCACAGTTGCTAGGCAGCGGCACAGCAGCCTGCGCGCGTACCAGTCGGGCACGTTGAACAGGTGGTTGTGGGGCGCGTAACCGGGTGCAGCTCCGCCAATCATCAACGTCAGGGCGCCCAGAACCTGTAAAGTTGTTTGAGCTTGTTTTGTAGTAAGCCACGCAAGCAGACTCGTATAAAGTAGCAATCAAGCAGAAAAAAAGTGAAAAATGTAGAGAAATTACTTTTCGACCACATGCACATCATATGGCACAGCCACATAGCTACATGTAGCTGTGTAGAACCGAATCCACGACCTACTAGACACAAAATTTAGACGCTTAATTCAAACTAATAAGCTAGATTTCCCAAT
The DNA here is from genome assembly GCA_950096795.1 of Macrostomum cliftonense. NCBI lineage: Eukaryota > Metazoa > Platyhelminthes > Macrostomidae > Macrostomum > Macrostomum cliftonense. Next base: position 601,607 of record CATNEM010000174.1, read on the forward strand.
AAAAAATACCAAAGCAGTAACAGCGAAGCTACAAGCTCTACCATAGCAACTAAAATATTACCATAGCAATCACATCTATTACCATCGCAATAATAAATAAGATCATAGCAGTTAGAGATTCTATTTTAGCAATAAAAAATTATACCATAGTAACTGCAACCACTACCATAGCAACGACAAATATAACCATAGCAACTAGAAATATTACCACTAGAAATACTATCATAGCAACCAAAATATTACCATAGCTACCACATATTAAAATAGCAACCACACACATTACCAACACAACCAAAATATTACTAAAGCATCCACAAATATTGCCATCGCAATAAATAATACGTTAGCAATTAGAAATGCTATCTTAGCAATAAAAATTATACCATGGCAACAGCAACCACTACCATAGCAACGGCAAAAATAATCATAGCAACCACAACATAACCATAGCAACCAGAAATACTACCATAGCAACCAGAAATACTACCATAGCGACCAGAAATACTACCATAGCGACCAGAAATACTACCATAGCGACCAGAAATACTACCATAGCGACCAGAAATACTACCATAGCAACCAGAAATACTACCATAGCAACCAGAAATACTACCATAGCGACCAGAAATACTACCATAGCGACCAGAAATACTACCATAGCGACCAGAAATACTACCATAGCGACCAGAAATACTACCATAGCGACCAGAAATACTACCATAGCGACCAGAAATACTACCATAGCGACCAGAAATACTACCATAGCGACCAGAAATACTACCATAGCGACCAGAAATACTACCGTAGCGACCAGAAATACTACCATAGCGACCAGAAATACTACCATAGCAACCAGAAATACTACCATAGCGACCAGAAATACTACCATAGCGACCAGAAATACTACCATAGCGACCAGAAATACTACCATAGCAACCAGAAATACTACCATAGCAACCAGAAATACTACCATAGCGACCAGAAATACTACCATAGCGACCAGAAATACTACCATAGCGACCAGAAATACTACCATAGCAACCAGAAATTTTATCGCAGCAAACCAAAAATGTTGCAATAAGCAACCAGCTAGCTACAAATCAACACTCAATTACCTGATGCTCGCAGTCGCTATTGGCCAGCCGTTCGAGACCGGTAGCTAGCAGACGAAATCCGCTAACAATGGGACCCAATTCGGTGCACAATCGAACCAGAGCAGCAGACGCATCGCTAGACACAGTCCGATAGGGACTGCCAACCAGACGCAAGAGCTCATCAACAATCTCCGGCAGTCGGCTATTTGCCCTAGGCCAGGCTAGCTGTCCGCGCAGTTGACAGAAACCTGTTAGCCTGCGCAGATGTCGAGTTGCCGAGTCCTGGCCTCGGCCAAGCTCCAGACTCCAATCTGATTGGGTGTTGTCTCTCAGGCGCAGCATCTCCAATGTGTTGCTCACAGATAGTCGCGGTCCCGGCAGCATGAGAGCGGTGAGGCCCGCTATTGCCTGAGGATTTGCAGCAATTAGTTATAAGTGCAGGCGAGCATAAAGATAATTCTACTAACTATTAAATAAACAAATTTACATATTCATTATCAGGCAATTTCTTTCTTTGAAGGGAAATTACTGCAGGTATTAACTAGGAAACTCTTATGGTGACTAAAAGGTGGTAATCCTATGGCAACAGTAAGATGATTCTCAAAACTAAAAAGGGGGATTCCTATGGGTGCAGAAAGGGGAATTTTTATGGGTGCAGAAAGGGGAATTTCTGTGGCTGCAGAAAGGGGAATCCCTATGGCTACAGAAAGGGGAATCCCTATGGCTACAGAAAGGGGAATCCCTATGGCTACAGAAAGGGGAATTCCTATGGCTACAGAAAGGGAAATTCCTATGGCTACAGAAAGGGGAATTCCTATAGCTATAGAAAAACAATTCTCAGAACTACAGAAATTGGAATTTCTATAGCTGAAGAAAGAGGATTTTTTTGCCTACAGAAAGGGAAAATTCTATAGCGGAATTTCTCTAAAGGGGAATCTCTTTATCTTCTTTTGCGACTTTCAATTGCCACGAGAAACTGATGGGATCGATAAATAGGAAAATCCTATGGTCTCCCAAAAAGTGAATTCCTCAAACCAACATAATGGAACTTCCTTGTTACCATGACTACCAATCAGGGAATTCCCATTTCCATGGCAATTAAAATCAAATTGAATCTAAGCCAGCGCCAACCTGCTGCAGCACTTCGCTCAGATCCGTAGAACCAATAGCGCGAATCAGTCTGACAAACGCATCCAACAGAATTGATCGAGCGTCACGTTTTTGCTGCTCGCCGCCCTCGTTGCCAAGCTCGATTCGCATTTGACCCGATCCGGCCAGAATGCGGCTGGGCAGGCGGGGGCCGTTGCGGAGACTCGCCGAGATCGGGTAGTCGGGCGGCGGGGCGGCCGCAGCGGCGTCGGCGGCATCGGCGTCGGCCTGGTTAGGCGGCGGCGACAGCACCTGCCAAGCTGACTGGGCGAAAGCGGCGAGGCAGCTCACGCAGCGGAGCAGCTCCTGGAGATGCGTGGGTTTTTTTAGTTTTGGTTTCTTGTGTTTATATCAAAAAACTGTTTATCATCAAACAAGTTTAATCTTGCTGACCAAAATATATTGATTTTTAGTCTTAAAATGTGCTTATCCTTACTCTCGTATTTTTTATCTTTTCCGCCGAAATGTGTTTATACTTACTTAGCAAATGCGTTTATCGTTACTCCCGAGATGCGTTTAGCCTTATTAGCCTTATAATTCATACACCTGAAATGTGTTTATCCTTACTCCCGAAATGTGTTTATCTCCGCTGCTGAAATTTGTTTATCCTTATTCCCGAAATGTGTTTATCATTACACCCGAAATGTGTTTATCACCACACTCGAAATGTGTTTATCACTACACTCGAAATGTGTTTATCACTACACTTGAAATGTGTTTATCATTACACTTGAAATGTGTTTATCATTACACTCGAAATGTGTTTAACATTAAACCCGAAATGTGTTTAACATTACATCCGAAATGTGTTTATCCTTACTCCCGAAATGTGTTTATCATTACACCCGAAATGTATTTATCACCACACTTGAAATGTGTTTATCACTACACTTGAAATGTGTTTATCACTACACTCGAAATGTGTTTATCATTAAACCCGAAAAGTGTTTAACATTACATCCGAAATGTGTTTATCCTTACTCCCGAAATGTGTTTTTCTTTACACCCGAAATGTGTTTATCATTACACTCGAAATGTGTTTATCACTACACTTGAAATGTGTTTATCACTACACTTGAAATGTGTTTATCACTACACTTGAAATGTGTTTATCATTACACTCGAAATGTGTTTATCATTAAACCCGAAATGTGTTTAACATTACATCCGAAATGTGTTTATCATTAAACCCGAAATGTGTTTAACATTACATCCCAAATGTGTTTATCCTTACTCCCAAAATGTTTTATCATTACACCTGAAATGTGTTTATCATTACAGCCGAAGTGTGTTTATCATTACTCCCGAAATGTTTTTATCTTTATTCCCAAAATGTGTTTATCATTACACCCGAAATGTGTTTATCATTACACCCGAAATGTGTTTATCATTACTCCCGAAATGTGTTTATTTTTATTTCCAAAATGTGTTTATCATTACACTCGAAACGTTTTTATTATAGCACTCGAAATGTGTTTATCATTACACCCGAAATGTGTTTATCTTCGCTTCTGAATTTTGTTTATCCATAGACCCAAAATGTGTTTACCCATACTCTCGATATGTTTATCCCTAATCCCAAAATTTGTTTTTTCCTACACCTGAAACGTGTTTATACTACCAAAATGTGTTAAAATGAATCCTGAAATATTTTTTTACTTTCTAAGTTTTTGCAGCCCCTAAAAATAAAATTTGTTTATGTGCTGCATTATCCTCATTCCCAACTGTAAAAATTCATTAAAAAATCAAATATTCCAACCTGTTTCTCCAGCACATTAGTCTCGTCAAGATGCCCAGCCAAAAGCTGCACCTCTGGCCACAGAAACTGATCAGCCATCCATTGGACAAAATCGAGTTCGTCAGGCCGAGGTAGATGCCACGAAACGGTCAGCTCCTTCAGTCGGCAACGCTCGCCCCAGGCGATGCTTCTATAGGCCGAGCAGTCCAGAGTCGGATAGACTTCAACTAACAAACCGCCGGTTGTTAGTTCAACAAACAGGCGCTGGGACAATCTGGACAGTCGCTTGTCTTTAGCGCGCAGACAGCAGCGCAATAGATAGGCTAGTTGGTCTCGCCCAGTTACTAAACAGTTGTCAATCAGTGTGTCGGTGTTTGACACGGCACTTTCTAGAGCGGCAAAATCCCACAGTAGTTTGGTGCTGACGCGCTCTTCTTGCGACACTTCCAGTCCGCCTTCGGATTCAACAGTGCTGACAGCTTGCTGAATGCACCTGTAATAGGTCAGGTGGATTAGCTATTTAACTGCTTCAATCTCACTACACTATGTCAACTTCGCTTTAACCCAATCTACTTCTCACTATACTACTGGGAAGTGTCTACTTCTCTATTATCTACTTCTCGCTATGCTACTGGGAAGTGTCTAGTGCTTACTTCTCCAATATCTACTTCTCACTATGCTACTGGAAGTGTCTACTTGTCACTTCCCCAATATCTACTTCTCACTATAACGACTGGGAAGTGTCTACTTCTCACTTCTCTATTATCTACTTCTCGCTATGCTACTGGGAAGTGTCTAGTGCTTACTTCTCCAATATCTACTTCTCACTATGCTACTGGGAAGTGTCTACTTCTCACTTCTCTATTATTTACTTCTCACTATGCTACTGGGAAGTGTCTACTTCTCACTTCTCTATTATCTACTTCTCGCTATGCTACTGGGAAGTGTCTAGTGCTTACTTCTCCAATATCTACTTCTCACTATGCTACTGGGAAGTGTCTACTTCTCACTTCTCTATTATCTACTTCTCGCTATGCTACTGGGAAGTGTCTAGTGCTTACTTCTCCAATATCTACTTCTCACTATGCTACTGGGAAGTGTCTACTTCTCACTACTCCAATATCTACTTCTCACTATGCTACTGGGAAGTGTCTACTTCTTACTTCTCCAATATCTACTTCTCACTATAACGACTGGGAAGTGTCTACTTCTTACTTCTCCAATATCTACTTCTCACTATGCTACTGGGAAGTGTCTACTTCTCACTTCCTCAACATCTACTTCTCACTATGCTACTGAGAAGTGTCTACTCACTTCTCTACTTCTCCCCTCTCCAAGTGCCTACTTTAGATCCGTCTAAAATAAAGTTAGCAAACGCTCACCAAGGCACAATCGAACCAGGCAGCGAGCCAGCAAATGCGGCAAACAATCTTAGGACAGTTTTGGCAGCTCCCTCTGGTTCGTAGGCGGCACTGGCTGACCAAGCCTTCAGCTTGCTAACCAGAATGGCTTGAATCTCGTCGCTGCCACGCATCAACATATTGTAAAACACTTCCGTCAGGCTTGACAAACTGACCGCGGATTTTGAACTGGCGCCAAAACCAGGACCGTTTAGTAACGAGTCCAGCATGGCTAACAAGCGGTCCATGAACTGGGCGGTGAATTCTTCTAGGGACGTGTCCAATGAGATTTCGTGTACTAGATCTTGAACTAGGGATATAGAGGCGGCCAGGCGTAGAGGATTGCTTAGCTCGATGAAAGGCAGGACGCTAAAATGGGATTAGCGATTGTAATAATGAATTTATTAAGTGGAGAATAGGGACAGGATAAACGCAACGATAAAGGTGACACGTTAAGACTTGAGAGAAATTTGAAGGAAGGAAGAAATAAGAGGGCGCACAAGGGCACAGAGAGTGGAGGGGAGAAAAAAGGATAGAGGGGCAGAAGGGGACACAGTAGAGAGGGGAGTAAAAGGATAGAGGGGCAGAAGGGGACACAGTAGAGAGGGGAGTAAAAGGATAGAGGGGCAGAAGGGGACACAGTAGAGAGGGGAGTAAAAGGATAGAGGGGCAGAAGGGGGCAGGGTAGAGAGGGGAGTAAAAGGATAGAGGGACAGAAGGGGGTAGAGTAGAGAGGGGAGTAAAAGGATAGAGGGGCAGAAGGGGGCAGAGTAGAGAGAGGAGTAAAAGGATAGAGGGACAGAAGGGGGCAGAGTAGAGAGAGGAGTAAAAGGATAGAGGGACAGAAGGGGGTAGAGTAGAGAGGGGAGTAAAAGGATAGAGGGTAAGAAGGGGGCAGAGTAGAAAGGTGAGCAAAAGGATAGAGGGTAAGAAGGGGGCAGTGTAAAGAGGGGAGTAAAAGGATAGAGGGGAAGAAGGGGACAGAGTAGAGAGGGGAGTAAAAGGATAGAGGGACAGAAGGGGGCAGTGTAGAGAGGGGAGTAAAAGGATAGAGGGGAAGAAGGGGACAGAGTAGAGAGGGGAGAAAAAGGACAGCGTGGCAGAAAAAATTGAAGAAAAATCCCCAAAAAATCGAGAAAGAATCGTCCCACAAACGCCCTGCAAGTATAATAGCCTATCTTACCTATACAAGAGCGGTACAACCTCCTCAGGCGCGTATCGCACAATAGCCAGAGCAACCCTAGAAGCCATTAACAACAGAGCGCACAATCGTTGAGGCTGGCTAGAATCCAGCACAGCCGGTTGCAATTCCACGAACAGGCGTTGAAGAAACGCCGTTGGATTTAATTGACATATTAGATTGGCACTCGACGCGACGCTAATTGTGTGGCCGCGGGCGTGAACAAGTACGAATGCCGGCTCTAGAAGCATGTCGAACAGGGCTAAGCGTTGCGACTCGCTAATGTGCGACTCTTTAGACGGTAGGCGCCACCAAACTTTGTGCGAATGCCCGTGACGCTCGTCAGTGAGTCGGTGAATTAGTTTGCTGAGCAGTTTGCGCACCAGGCAGGAAACGGACTGTCAAATGTGAGCAGTGTTTATGTTTTTTAGGAATTTTAGAATCTATAGACTATCTATAGACTATACTTAGGAATCTAGGGACTCTTTATTTGGAATCTAGAGACTCTTTATTCAGGAATCTAGAGACTCTTTATTCAGGAATCTAGAGACTCTTTATTCAGGAATCTATAGAGACTCTTTATTCAGCAATCTAGAGACTCTTTATTCAGGAATCTAGAGAATCTTTATTTGGAATCTAGAGGCTCTTTATTCAGGAATCTAGGGACTCTTTATTCAGGAATCTAGAGATTCTTCATTCAGGAATCTAGACACTCGTTATTCAGGAATCTAGAGACTCTTTATTCAGGAATCTAGGGACTCTTTATTCAAGAATCTAGGGACTCTTTATTCCGGAATCTAGAGACTCTTTATTTGGAATCTAGAGACTCTTTATTTGGAATCTAGAGACTCTTTATTCAGGAATTAAGAGACTCTTTATTCAGGAATCTAGAGACTCTTTATTCAGGAATCTAGAGACTCTTTATTCAGGAATCTAGAGACTCTTTATTCAGGAATCTAGAGATTCTTTATTCAGGAATCTAGAGATTCTTCATTCAGGAATCTAGGGACTCTTTATTCAGGAATTAAGAGACTCTTTATTCCTGAATCTAGAGACTCTTTATTCAGGAATCTAGGGACTCTTTATTCAGGAATCTAGAGACTCTTTATTCAGGAATCTAGAGATTCTTCATTCAGGAATCTAGGAACTCTTTATTCAGGAATTAAGAGACTCTTTATTCAGTCCTTTAGAGACTCTTTATTCAGGAATCTAGAGAATCTTTATTTTTGAATTCAGATAATCTTTTTTTGGAATCTAGAGACTCTTTATTCAGGAAAAGAGAATTTTTATTTTTTTGAATCTAGAGAATCTTTATTTTGGAATCTAGAGACTATTTATTTGGAATCAAGAATCTTTTTTTTTAGAATCTAGAGACTCTTTATTCAGGAAAAGAGAATTTTTATTTTTTTGAATCTAGAGAATCTTTATTTGGAATCAAGAATCTTTATTTTGGAATCTAGAGACTATTTATTTGGAATCAAGAATCTTTTTTTTGGAATCTAGAGACTCTTTATTCAGGAATAGAGAATTTTATTTTTTTGAATCTAGAGAATCTTTATTTTAGAATCTAGAGACTCTTTATTTGGAATCTACAGACACTTTATTTGGAATCTACAGACACTTTATTTGGAATCTAGAGACTCTTTATTTGGAATCTAGAGACTCTTTATTTGGAATCTACAGACACTTTATTTGGATTCTACAGACACTTTATTTGGAATCTAGAGACTCTTTATTTGGAATCTACAGACACTTTATTTGGAATCTACAGACACTTTATTTGGATTCTACAGACACTTTATTTGGAATCTAGAGACTCTTAAATTAGAATCTAGAGACTCTTAAATTAGAATCTAGAGACTCTTCATTCAGGAATCTAGAGACTCTCTATTTTAGAATCAAAAGATTATATTTTGGAAATCTAAAAAGTAATGAATGATAATTCAGGAATCTACACACACAATATCATGGACTGAAGACTCATTAACGACTTATCCTCCAATTTAGACACTTATTTAGCCATCAAACGACTCATTTTTCAATACTCAAAGTAGGAGTCAGCGCATTAAAACGGCACTCACCCCCAGCCAGCGGCCGCTATTAGACGGATGCATGTAGGGCTCAAGCAAACGCAACAATTTGCCAATATGATTGACAGCCGCTTGAGAATCGGGTCGAATAGCGCCAATAAGTAGGGCGGCTAATTTGCCAATAAATCTATCCTCGACGCCTTTGCCGCGCTCGTGACCGCCCGAATGAGAACCCAGTAGCTTAGGCGGTTGAATAGAATTCGGCGACTTGCCAACGGGCAGTCGCATGCAGCGATGCGCTAAACTGCAAAGATTGGCCAAATGCGGCTCCCAGTCTATGCAATCGTGCCATTCGTCAACTAGATTGGCCAGGGTTTGAACTAGGGCGGCTTCCACCTTGGTGCCTATGGCTGATGCCGACCTGTGTAGTGTTTTTGTTTAACTTTAAAATCTAGATTAAAAAGACAGCCTGATTAGACAGGGCAATATTTAAAAAAGAATAAAATTTTTTGCTCTATACTTCTCATTAAGTAGCTGATCTAATAAGAATTTTGTTCAGCCTCGATCTAAATCTTAACAGAAACACTGACACATAGGCAGACAAACATACAGACAACTAGACACATAGGCAGACAAACATACAGACAACTAGACACATAGGCAGACAAACATACAGACAACTAGACACATAGGCAGACAAACATCCAGACAACTAGACACATAGGCAGACAAACATACAGACAACTAGACACATAGGCAGACAAACATACAGACAACTAGACACATAGGCAGACAAACATCCAGACAACTAGACACATAGGCAGACAAACATACAGACAACTAGACACATAGGCAGACAAACATACAGACAACTAGACACATAGGCAGACAAACATACAGACAACTAGACAGATAGGCAGACAAACATACAGACAGACAGACAGACAGAAAAACAGAAAGACGGACAGACAGACGGACAGACATACAGACAGACAGACAGACAGGCAGACAGGCAGGCAGACAGACAGACAGACAGGCAGGCATACAGACAGAAAGATAGACAGACAGTCAGAAAAACAGACAGACAGACAGACAGACAGACAGACGGACTTACAGACAGGCAGACAGACAGACAGACGGACTGACAGACAGGCAGGCAGACAGACAGACAGTCAGTCAGAAAAACAGACAGACAGACAGACAGACAGACAGACAGACAGACGGACTGACAGACAGGCAGGCAGACAGACAGACAGTCAGTCAGAAAAACAGACAGACAGACAGACAGACAGACAGACAGACAGACAGACAGACACATAGACAGACAGACAGACAGACAGACAGACAGACAGACAGACAGACAGACAGACTATCTACTAGCCCACCCACCGCCAAACCTTGATGCTACAAAAAATTTTTCATCGCAAACTAAAACGCATAACGAACCAGAACTGCAGGATGGGCCGAGACCACAGTTCAATAGTATCAGCTGGAGACGCATCAGTCGGCAGGCGGACAGGCAGCAGACACAAATAATGCGACATCGTTTCAAACTGCACTGACGTAGAACAGAGTCTGGGCGACAATTCTTCAAGAATTTCTTTAGTTGCGTTCGGCTCGAAATACGGCGACGCGCGTATGGCGCAACGGTGAAAATGGCGAAACGAGCTGAATTTAGGATTAGGAATGCAAGGATTAGTAGGCATCTAGCGAAAATTTCGATTGTCTAAGTTCATTATTAGCAAGATTAAAGGCATACTCACATCACTATAAACTCGTTGCCATGCCGTATAATAGAGGAAGATAAATTTTTGTAGTGCCGACCCAAATTGTACAACGGGCGCCAATCCAGCCTTAGATCGCTGGGTTGCAGAGATTTGGTATGCCTGAAAATAACATGGGGACAAAAAACTTTGCTATGTTGGATGCATTATTGATCTATCAGTGACTGGATTGTTTGACTTGTCAACAGTTACTTACTTTAGCAACTTGTGAAAAGCGTCCATACAGCCTTGCTGAATAAGACTATCATGCTCAAGATTGGTCATGTGCTTGTACATTAGTTTAATTAGCTTCAAGTGCGTCTCCTTAGAGAAGTGCAGATCAAACATCTGCAGGTAGCTAAAGTAGTTTTTGGATGTTAATTAAATTAAGCTAACAAACATGACCTAATATTACCAGGCATTAGAAAACAATAAGGGACTCAAACCTACTTGTTTAGCTCAGTAATCCAGTACATGAAGCCTTCATGATACTCCCTATATTCATCGGCCAGAGTCAGACCATCAATGATAGCTGTTATCCATACTTGGCTTTCTTCATCAATTGGTGCAACCTCTTTCACCTTTTTGTTGAATCCATTCACTTTTTGATGCATGATTTCTTTTAAAACCTGTAAATGAGCATGCAAGTCAATATTAAATAACAAGAAAAATTAAATCATTAAATTAGAGCAAGCCTTTACTTTTGCTAGGCCCAGACTTTAGCACAAGCCTATCAAAAAATATTAGGCAGAATAATTATATAGCTATCATTAAAATATTAAATATGGAAATTAAATTCAGATACAATAAATGACATAATGAGAGTTAGATACGTCTTTATTGATACCAAAGGAAATATTAAATCAATATATTTTTGCTATTTTTTATAATATACATTTGAGTCATCACCTATTACTACTCTATTAGTCAGGAAGATTTCTTTTTACTTGGAAAATTCTGGCATCTAGCCAAATCCCTACTGCCTAGTGTATATAGTGCAGTGCAGGCACAGGGTAGCACAAGGCAGCATGCAAGTTGCTGCTCATGCTGTTATTGTGCCACACTATATCTATATCAATTCAAGCAGTTTAATGGTGTCAATAGGCATATTAACCTTTTAAATGTTAAAAAGTAAAAATAAACTTTTTAGTTGCTTTGTAATCTTGTTAGAAAGTCATATAACATGTGGTCCAAAAATATGCAAAAATTTTCAAAAAAAAATTGTTTTAGCATTAAATATCCTACTTAACAGGCTATGCTTAATAAAAAATTTTGTTATAGTTGCATTTTTTACACAAATTAATACTCATAGCATATGTGCACAACAGTTAGCCAAGTCGGCCAATCTGGCCAACTGATTTGATGGCTGACCAAGGTAAGTCACAAAAATTTCCAATGTAAGTTGCAAAATCATTGATAAAAGTTGTAAAATCACCGATGTAAGTTGCAAAATTGGTGAAAATTGAGGAGATAAATTGCAAAAATGAGGGGGTAAGTTGCAAAAATGAGGGGGTAAGTTGCAAAATGAAGAATTGGGAAGATTAAGGCAAAAGTGGTTCACGGGAACTTTTTTTGGTCCTTCAAACTTTGACCCAAAGTAAGTTGCAATTTTTTTGACTAAGTCGCACTAGCCAACTGAATTTTTCTAGTTGCGCACATATGATTCATAGTACAGTTTGGCATAGTAGCAAGATCCCTCTTGGTGCAGTGCACAATTTTTTACCAAGTTTTTTTGGTATACTTGTGACATGATCCTGATTATGGAAACTGCCTAGCTAAATTTTGAATAGAAATTTATTATGGCATTGCTAATATCATTTGCTTCTAAAAGCATTTTATTGGCATTTATTTAAAATAGGCCCAAAATCAAATAGTCTAGCTAGACCTAGTAGGCTATTATTTTATTTGCAATAAATAGTTGAAGAGTAAAAATATGGTATTGGCCAAGATAACTAAAAATGATAAGTTATATAACTTATATTCTATTAATATTAAATTGTATTATACCCAGTTACTTACTAGTAGGAAAGTCTGAGAAATTAAAATTTATCAAATACTACAAATAGTAAAAATGCTAGCCAGTTGTTATACTTAGCTATAGGCTATAGTAAGCTATGAGAATGAATAAATATGAATAGGCCTAGTTTATCATCACTGATTTTATCATACAATTCTTAGATTCTTAGTTGCTGAGCATAAAATGCATCCTGAAAATTAAAATAATTGCTAATAACCTAGGACAACCTAATAAGACAAGGCTAAACTAAGAATGAATAGCTAAGGCTTTTCAATTCAAATTTTATTAGGTCAATTAGGAGCATTGAGCTATTAAATCAAACCAATACTTAATAATAGAGTCAAAATGATTTGATTTTTTAAATACTAGTTTCTTAGCAAAAGGCAGCTACGCCTATAAGGTATTTTGGTGAAATAGGAATAGTTGAGTTTACCTTACTTTACTCCGTACATTACCAATTCGGAATAAGCGATTCCTAGGCTTAACAGTTGCTTGACTGGTCACTGGTGTAAAAACCTGTTAATTTTTTAATAAAATGAAAGCTAAAAGTTATATCTCTACAGAACTATTATCCAAAATGAAAACTGCACTAAATTTAATAAAAAGGCGGAATATACACTTGCCAACGGAGGTACGAATTTCGCCTTTCGATGATGTCTGTTATATAAAAAATCACGTTAAAATGAGTTGAATCATGTTTGCGATTCAAAATATTTCAGTAGTAAAATAAATACTAATGCTACTTTCTGCAAATAGTAATCTGTCTTTTAAAGCTAATAAATAATTATGATTCTTAAACTTAATACTGCTACAAAAAGCACACAATATTCTTGTATCTTTATCAGATAATGCATCAGCTGTATTACTTGACAAATTTCAACTTGCGTAGATCTTACGTTGGTTGGACTTAAGTTCAAAACTTATTTGTACATTGTGTTCTCAGGGTAGTTCATAGTTTACTTACTTTGGGTCGAAATTCTCAGACTGTAAAATTGCCTCATTATTATATCAAATGGAATAATTTTTAAGTCAAACTCTCGCATATTGAATCGACAGCTATCGCCATCGGGATTATTCAGAATCGAATGTTGAACTGCGCAATATAGACACTTTTATGAAGCACAAGCGCAAGCAGGAGATCTATCGATAAAGACAAGAAAAACCAAGAGAAATGATATATAAGTCGCCCAAGGGCTACTCTTTATTCTTTGTGGCCTTTTCCACAGTCTCAACTAATTTAGAACTAAAAAGTATCTGAATTATACCATACAGTTCATTCAAAAGTCAATTCTTTTTATATTAGTTGAGCTCCAACTCACCAAAAATCAATCCAATTAGCTTTAAAGAGGCAAAGTGTATTTTCATACTCGACTCACATATGTACAGTGCATCCATCACCGTTGAAGTTTCTCGCATCATGCAGATCCATAAAGTACGCTCGTATCGAGCTTGTCTGTTGCAGTAAGTTCATATAGAATCGTGCAGAAAATGCATGCAGAAAAGTAGATTAACACGGAAATTTCGGCCACCCACTCAGTGAGTCAACACTTTATAATTTACCAGCTGGAGAATGCAGTGGCTATGTTGAGCCAAAGATTCTTGAAAAAAATTGTCCTCATTAAGTTTTTTGCCACAAAAAATTCGCTTCAGATCTTTAACTTTAATGCTTGAGAAAAAAATGTCATCCCAGCCCTAGCTATTGGCCAGAGAGGGAAATTTTTAGCATAATGCCATTAATTTATGCGGATAATGCGACCAAGGGTGCGAGAAGATAAAAAACGAAAAAGTTATTTAGATAGTAGAATGTTTGTTGACTTTTCTTTAGTTCCATGATCGGCCTCTCACGTAGGCCCTCCAATACGGCTCCTATACAGCTCCTAAAAATCCCCCTAAAATCTATAGCCCCAATACCCACCTGAGAGCAGCGCTGAAAAAGAACTCCATCATAGTGAAGACCTGCTGATCAGGCAGTTGATTGACAAAATTAATCGTTTTTTATGGTCCATACAACGATAGTAAATAGTCATAAAATGGTGAACTTAATTTGCTTTTATAGATCTCTTTCACTTTGCTCCCCAGAATTTTATCAATATATCCTTCATTGATTGCCATGATACTAATGAGGATGTCGATCTGCATTCTGCAATAAAATGCATGCAACTCAAAGTGGTCGTGTCCTATCTAGTCAGCAATAACGGAATACAGACAGAAGAGGGGTCGCATGATTGTCTCTCCAAGAATACTAATGATGAGAAATTGTCTATCTGTCTAAATAAGCTCGGGTACTTTTTCGAGTAGATTCTTGATTTCCTCGATCTGTGTTCATCAAATGCCTAGACCCTGTCAGAAATAATTAGAACAATCTATGAAGCAACAGGATTCAAAGAAACAAATCAATGCACTACTACTCTTGGAAATAAATATCGGCAATTTTAGTGTTCTGCAAATCGTCAGCGATTTCCGACTATAGAATTCAGTTCGAGACTGTTTGGGAATAGAAAGTTTCAGCAATCAATCGCGTCTTAGCAAGCAAGCAATTACTTTGCGATTAAAAGACCTTGTAGAAGAAGAAGAAACAAGTTGCACTTAAAATCTGCTTAACTGTTTTGCATGGGCTCTCTAAACTACGTAGTTTCCAATGTTACACCAATGTTTCTTTTCATACAGTTATAAATTCTGATTTATAACTGACACAAGCCATTTTATTGTTATCTCCGCGACCTTCAAAGCTTTTACGAACCTCTGTCTAAGCGCTTTTTGAAATATTGGACGAGTGGACACATAATTAGGATCGAAACTATTGAACGGTGTGAAGCTTCATTCATGGGCAAAAAAAGATCTTTTCAACTCAAGAAACTCTTTAAGAAATTTTTTACGGCGCTACCACAAGTGCAGCTGAAGAGAGAGAGAGAGAGAGAGAGAGAGAGAGAGAGAGAGAGAGAGAGAGAGAGAGAGTCTGGGAGGGGAAATTTCATTCTCAAGAGTGAAAGTGGTGAAGAAAATGAGGGCAGTTTAAGCACGTCACAATAAAATTGACAGGTGCTCTCAAGCTGTTAGTGATCGAGCTAAATTAAGAAGTACAATGTTTATGTGGTTTTAAATGACATAAAATCTGTGGAAAACAACTGCAGAAGATATAGCGTGGACCATTCCAAGGACACCTTAAGTAGAAGGACGGGACATTTCGTTTCTTGGAAAGTTTTGGAGTCCGATTTTCACGAAAAAAATACGCTACGGAGATAGGAAATTCGCAGATTTTCGACACAAAATTAAATATTGCGCTCGATTGAAAGCAGGTGTAAATCTAATCTTTTTGATGTGTTTCCCGCCTTCCAAGTGGACTCCAAAAACTTTCCAAGAAACGAAGTGTCCTGCCCTTCTATTTAAGCTGTCCTTGGGACCATTTGCGTTTCAACTACATCCTCTTTATGGAAGGAGAAAAACTTTGATCTAATGTCTATGGCATGAGTCATCACTTATTGAACAAAGCAATGATCCTTTGTTTTCGTCAAGCTTTGAAGCAATGCTATAGAACATTTATTTGAATTTGAAAATGTGAATTTAAACAAATGTATCTCCTCTCTTTAACGGTTAGTGTCGCAATAGTACTTAGTTTGATCTCTAAGCCCGCGTCAACCATGGACGTCGAGATAATGGAATTCGAAGACGAATTGGCTGACCTGGACTACATCTGCCACTGGAGCATCTGGACAGAGACGGCTTGCCAACAGATCTCTGGCGTTGGCTGTCGAGCCGATTTGAGGCGTCGATGCGTCTGTTTGAAGTTTGCCGGCATTCCGAGTGACCTTAACTCGTCTGATTATAAGACTAGGACGTGCAGTTTCGGCACACTGCAGGAGAGGCAAGACAAGGTAATTGCATTTTTTAGGTAGGAAACAATTGCCCTTAACTTTAAGCTGAATTAGAAGGCTTGATGCACTCACAGGTGCTTAAATCAGCCCTTCATCTATCCAATGGATCTCTTTATGGTTCTATTTGCCCTGTATAGATATACATGTCCAGATGTATTCTCAAAACCGGGATATTAACAACGACAGTTTATACTTTAGCTTTTTTGACGAATGAGTATACATCCGCCCTAAGATGGCTTCGTTAATCATAGACTTATACTATAAGTTATAGTTGTCTTGGAATTTCAGCTTGTCTTTGACATCATGTTAAGCAGATCATATAGATTCTGAAATTTAATTAAAATCTCCGTCCAGGGAGACGCTAGGGGAGCCTAATACAGTTCTGTTATGGGAGAGGTTTAGTAGCGAGAACGATGGTGAACCAATCGTATAAAAACTCATAGTCAATCAGTAAGTTCCTCTGGAATGTAAATCCCACGATTGAAAGTCAAGGTGAGCGTTCAAGGCGTTCAAGCGTTTGGAGTCATGCTGGCTTCAGGTTTAAGTGTAAGCTTATCAGAGCGAAGAGCTTTACTGGGGTAGAGAGTCAACAGCCGTGTTAGCCTAAGGTCCAGTTTAAATGTACACTTATCAGAGCGAAGCGCTTTACTGGGGTAGAGAGTCCAGAGTCGTGTTAGCCTAAGGTCCAGTTTAAATGTACGCTTATCAGAGCGAAGCGCTTTACTGGGGTAGAGAGACCAGAGTCGTGTTAGCCTAAGGTCCAGTTTAAATGTACGCTTATCAGAGCGAAGCGCTTTACTGGGGTAGAGAGTCCAGAGTCGTGTTAGCCTAAGGTCCAGTTTAAATGTACACTTATCAGAGCGAAGCGCTTTACTGGGGTAGAGAGACCAGAGTCGTGTTAGCCTAAGGTCCAGTTTAAATGTACGCTTATCAGAGCGAAGCGCTTTACTGGGGTAGAGAGTCAAGAGCCGTGTTAGCCTAAAGTCCAGTTTAAATGTACACTTAACCAGAGAGAAGAGCTTTACTGTGATAGAGAGTCAAGAGCCGTGTTAGCCTAAGGTCCAGTTTAAGTGTACACTTATCAGAGCGAAGAGCTTTACTGCGGTAGAGAGTTAGCTAGGCATGTTTTTTTGACAATTTCATAGAAAATATCGATTTTACTATGTCTTTAAAACGTTAAATCAATAAACTTATGCAAAAATATTCGATCAAACTTAAATTATCCACATCCAGCCAAACGGACGCTGCGACTCCAATTGTCAACTATTAGACGCATTCTTTCGTCGAATTGACGGTCTACACGGCGCCTGGTGCGCTTGGTCAGACTGGCAACGGTCCACCTGTCACGTTGGCCCCGACGGTCTAATGGAAGGCTACCAGACTAGCCAGCGGCAGTGCTTCTGCCCACCGACCTGGCTTGAGGGCGACGCTTGTCACGGCAGCGACTCTCGAGCTGGCAATTGTCGCGAAAGTCTCAACAATGTACCAAGCCGATTTGCCGACATCTGGCTAGTCCTATTCAACAACTGGGTGATTGGCGTCGTCCTGCCTACGGCGCTTGTCGCCTATTTCTGCTGCCTGGCCGGCCCCATTCGTCAGGGTCTGCAGCTGGGCCGGCTGCAGTCTGGCGCCGTCATCGCCGAGCTGCGCGTGCACCGAGTCAGGCACTTGGCCGCCATCAAGAGGCGAGCTAAGGAACGGCGAGCGGCTGCCGCCGCCAGTAGCGGCAGCGAAAGCACCGACAGTCGGAGTCCCAGTGCCGATGAACGAGTCAGCACTACCGGTGACGCTACTACGAGTCGAATAGTTCGAGGCCGGGAGGCAACTAAGCTGAGGAGGAGGAGGAAATTTTTCTGGGAAAACTGACAACTCGATTTTGTAACGCTCTGGATGACTTAGGGTTATCGTTCCTAATAAATATCTAGTAGAATCTGTAAACTTAACAGCAGCTACTGAAACATCCGTCAGACATGCCACTGTCAGATATATTCGAATAGTTTGCGTGGCAACATAGCAATGTACATGTAGTGCCAGTTAATCAAGATGCTTAAAAAATATAAAAGTGTTTTTTAAGAAATTTCAAAGTTTATCACACCTTTAAAGGAAATTTAGACACCAGACCTTTCGACCAACCAACAAAAAAGCCAATGGCACAGCCGTAGCTGGTTGCAACGGTGCATCATCTAAGATACTCGTACGCAGTCTTAAGTGTGCATCTATGGTTCCTATTACAGTATGTGCCATTGATTTTATAAGTTTTAGACGGCACTGCGTTGTCTATTTTATGGGTTACATAAGGGTCGATCAAACGGTCCAAATTATAGTTGCGAGTGTTAGCTTAAAAAGAAGTTTTTGCGTATTGCAGCTTCGTAGTCAGAGTAACTAAACACTTAATCAAGTGTAAAGAGTGTAGAGAACCCCTGAAGCGGATAAAGACTCATCATAAAAAAATTGCCGACTAAAAATTTAACGACCTACAAAACTCTAACTGGTAGGCACCAAGGAAATGAATTCTGGGCTAAATGGGATTTTAGTTGGCGTTTAGACAAGCTTAAAAGCGGGTCGGAACAAATCTCTCCCATTTTAAGGGGATAGAAAAAAACAAGCCAAAAAAACTCCTCAATCACCGCCGGCTGCCCCTGTCTTCAGGGCTGTGTTCTTTTTCAAGCCGTCCCTCTCAGTTTCCTGAGTGTGTGTGTGTGTGTGTGTGTGTTTTCGGTGTTTGCATAATGCATGCCAACTGGAGCCGGGGAGGAGTTTGGCCATGCAGACGGACGCTGCCCCCCCCCCCCCCCCAACCTCTCTCTGGACTGAGGCTCTCAGTTTCACATTACCCGTCATCACATTGCGCTCATTTATTCTAATTCCAATAGCCTGGTTTTTTTCTCTCCCCTTTGATTCGTCATTGTCCCTCTGGGCCGGCGGTTAATCCTCAGTTGTGTCTGTCCGCCGTCGGTGGGGCATTCCTGGCGCCACATATTTATCACTGGTCATAATTCAAAGATCTTTATAGGTATAAGCTTAGCAAGGATTAGCGACAAATGGTCGGTATGCGCTTAATCCTTATAGACTTAATAAGGTAGATTATGCCATCCATGGATCTCGAGGTCGTCTGAAGGGGACGAGTCGAATTGTATGTACTTTTATTCGGCGGGCAGAAAACCCAATGTTTCTTTTTGTTCAGTTTGCCCTCATCAACGGTAGACCGTTCTTTAACAATAACAGACAGGTAGACAAGCCATCTTTGCTGAAAACTCGGATTTCTGTCATCCTCTGTGATGTGTCACCTAGTCTCTGGTGTTGTCAAAGAACGGTCTATCGTTGACAATGTTTCTTTTGTTGCTTTTTACGATCATACACAGATATGCATTATATAACGCTAGCTATGCTTTTTCTTCACTGTCTGCAATGAGTCTTTTGGCGCTCTCATGCGCGGTAATGAGCGTAATGGAATTTGCTGATGCGCTATACTAAAAAGGGAAAGCGAAAAATAGGGAAGAAATGGAGTGAGAAAAAAAATGTGCCGTTACCGAGTGTGAAGAGATGTAGCGCATTACATGGGAACACTGTACTCGACAGGGAATGCAGAAACGAGCAAAAAGATCCATTGGGAATTTATATAGTCTCTTCCATCTCTGCTGTCTCTTTATCGTCTTACTCTTCTTTGGGGGAAACCTGACCAAGCTAACTAAAAGTTGCATTCAGTTTGCAGCCGGTACGGTGATAAAATATATTTGCTTTTGCATGTTTGTTACAGGAAATTTTGCTCTAAATATAAGATAAATTTTCTGTTTGGCGACCAGAATTTTTTAAATTAAGCATCACCTGTGGTTCTCTCGGTCTGCTCTCGAAACTTAGTTTTGTTAAAGGTTTTTCTAACTAAAAAACTAGCTTGAAGTCTTACTAATCTGTCGATTAAAATGTTGCATCCCCAATGCATGACAACTAATCGTAGGTTGACAGGATCTCACAAGAATAAACAGTATTTTCCGAGACTAAGAACATTCCAAGTAATCTCCGGTACTGGACAAGGTCCATCACCGATTGGATATTGCCTGCCCCTAGCCAATCAGCATAGTGACTTCGTCTCAGCTCTGTGTATGCCGTGATAAAATACCATTTCGCTAGTAGACCGACCGACATATATTAAAGACACAGCGCCATGCAAAACTTGAATAAGGTAAGCTCTAGTTGTAGGCTTATAGTTGTGGACAATCCCCCGGCCTTGTATTGACAACAATGCCCAAGATTGCGTGCCATACTGACTGACTGACTAACACAACCGGAGATCTGCATGAGATAAACACTCCAGCTATAGAATAGAAAGAATCACTGAGCGGAATGTGATTTTTTCTTAGCGAGGCTGCAATCCCAACACGGAGTATTCTAGAAGTTTCAGACGTTTCAATTAAAGAATTGGGCCTTGACGCGATGCAACCGCGCGCTCGGAATCGTTCGGACTATCCCAGCTTCTCTGGCCCATCCTACGGCGAGATGGGCGGCGCTCTGCTCGGCTACGAAAGCCTCGTCCTAGACAGACCCGACGTCGGTTCCAGCGTTGCCGCTTCTAAACGTCCGTTTCTACTTCCGGCTGCAATGCCGGGAACTGCTGATCCGACTGCAACGTCGGCAGCTTCAGCAACTAACGGCCAACGTCGAAGAAACAACAACAACGATGTTGCTGGCCCCGGTGACGGCAGCGTCAACAGCGAGGGATTCAGACGGCGAGAGAAATTTCTCTGCTGCTGTTGCTGCGCGCTGACCCTGGGGCTTCTGGCAGTCAGCGGCTTCTTGTTGCTGAGCTATCTGCCGCCGTTCCGACCGCCGTCCAAGACCGGAAGCTGCACAAACAGCGGCTTCATCAATCACGAAGGCAGCAGCTCAGCGTCCTACTGCTTGAGTCGAGCCTGCCTAAAATCGGCAGCCGAAATGGAGGAGCTGCTCAACAAGACAGCGGATCCGTGCAACGAGTTTTTCAAGTTCTCTTGTGACGGCTGGCTGAATGAGAACCACATGCCGCCAACAGTGTCCGTGTGGTCTCGCTCAGCTAAACTGCAGTCTAGCGTTGACAATCACCTGCGCGAGATGTTGGAGTCTGGCTCCAATGACGGACTTGGCTGGCGCTCCAAGCTGAAGCTGTTCTTTGAGGCGTGCATTTCTGTGGAGGATCCGCGGCTGGCTCAGTGCAGCGCACTGGGAGCTGCTGGCAAAGCCAAATCCATTGGTGACGAATTTCAAACGCTGCTGAGCACGTGCGATGGCTCGTGGAAGCTGAGTGAGTTTTCGCGCTTCGAATGTACAGCTGGTTGTTTTCTAGTATAAAAAAATTTAAGATTTGATGTATGACAGCAGTTGTAGCCTAGTGGCTAGGGCGCCTGTCTCATGACCAGAAGGTCGTGGGTTCGAGTCCCGGCCCTAGGAGACAATTTGTGCCCTTGAGCAAGGCTCTAAATCCCGCACTGCTTCAGTCCAACCCACCTGAGATCGGGTACCAGGTGGGTGTTGCGGCCCCTCCAGCCCGTCAGGCTGAAACTGTACACAGCCCTCGGATGCGCCGCGCAACTAGCTGCGGCTGTGCCGTGGGCTGTACATCTGGTCGAAAGGTCGAGTGTCTAAATTTATTTAAATTTATTGTATGAAAGGAATTTCTTGGGTAACAATCGATTGTTATAGACATAAATTTGCATAGTAATCATTTAATGTCCATACAGAGATTAGTTATAAGCAAAAGAGGCTCTATAATGAAATTTGTGGCTCATTTCAGCTTGAATCGAGATACAATTTTGGCACTTATTGAGAAAGTACTTTTGTTTGAATGATAGTCTAGACTTTGAGGAACATAATGAAAATTCTTTCTCAGATTTTGAGAATCAGAAATTCGATGCAATTAATTAGACGGAAGAAATCATTCTCACAGAAGGAATAAAAAGCTGCCTTATATAGCGAGCCAATGTACGCCTAAACGCCCATTCTTGATTAATGTTTTCCCATGGGAAACATTCATACAAAAGAAAATCTGTGTACCGAATAAAAAGTGGATTGGGGAAGATCTGTCAATCCAAACTAAGTCAACAGGTGCTCACCGTAGGTAGAAAATCGTCTGTTTAATTTGGGGGAGGTCGGGGAACCTGCGCGATGGATATTGGGATAAGATTGGCGACGTTCTCCCAGTCTGTCTCAATAGTCAGCCAATGAGTAAACTGGATCCAGGATAAGGAAAAGGTGGGTGCGTAAACACGCATGACAGACAATCAAAGTCAACTTGATTTTTCTCTCTTGACAAAGCCATCCCTTTTAGAATGCGTTTCTAAACCAGATTTTAAGAATAATTCCTCGTTTTCAACGGACGACAAAGGAAATCAGTTTTTTTTCTCTGAGTCATCATGTACAAATATTTGAATTGCAGGTAGCCAGTTTAACTTGCTTGGACCACATAGCAATTCCCCAAAGGATCCAAAGAATGAAGCATCCGTGTTACACTGTGCCCGCGGTTTTCCCTCACAATCTTGGCGGCCGAAGCGCTGATCCTTGAATAATGCAAATCTCCCCTTCCCCCCTCGCTGCGACTGCGACTCAATGCACGTAGCTGTGGATTTCTAATCCACACGGGGCCTTCATCACGCATGCCCCAGCTACTCAAAGAATCCTCTTCTCCTGTTCCTAACCGACATTGCGCTCTCATGCCATATACAGGCTCGCCAGCCATGCTAAAGCCAAACTCTCTGCAATTCTTTCATTGAATGTGTGTATTAGTTTCCTTATACCCGCGACAATTTCCACCATCTACCCACTACAGGGGTAGCCTTGGTGTGACAGGCAAATTGCTAACTGCCTCTAATCTAATTTAGCGATACCTGGCTTGCTGATGTTTCTCTAAGCTGGCAAATTTGTTGCTTTTTCTTCTACGGTGGTAATAACTTTATTGGGTTCGGTTGTTCTGAGCCAAGCAGATAATTAGTATTGTTAGAATAATAATAGTACAGAACGATGTACTTGGCCAAAAATGCGATGATTAATTAATATTTTGCTCGAGGAGTCATTTGTTCAGGCCCTTCAGCGGTAGTGAGGTCCACAGAACGTCAGTTGCTTTGGGGTGGATTTACAATTTTACCCTGCGACACAAAAAGTTTCTAATATTACAGCAGCTAAAC
>CATNEM010000174.1:627500-685000 GCA_950096795.1 Macrostomum cliftonense
TGAAACCCCCCCCCCATAGGATGTACAACCGGTTCCAGGAATGTACACTCTCTATGCCTTGGGGGGTTGCCCTCATGGGCGTAAATTGTGCAACTGGCCCACAGCCCAACCAATTTGTGCACAAGGCCCCAAATTAATGTCTGTGACCCTGCACACGAAACCGCGCTAGGGAAAATAAACGACCTACAACGCGGGGTCGAACCTGGACCAGCAGCACACAAGGCAGACGCGCTAGACCGCCGAGCCACTCGCCCCCCTTGTCAGAGAGTTCATTTAGGTATTAAAAAAAATACTGCATTCCAGATCAGCCAACCGAGCACTCATCCATTAAAACGCTATCCCCTACTACGGGCGCACCGATTAACCGTTGGAGAGTTCAAGAGTTATTTGCAAGCGGCTGTGCCATTGGGGAACCAATGGGTAAGTTTGATTGGTTCACTTTTAACGTCTTAAAAGTCAACCAAGTTTCTCTAAAAATGACAAAACTTTCAGATTCTATTCGACAAATTAATAGCAAAATATTTGCACGGCGACTCCGAATACAACATCGATTCAATGAGCATAGCGGTGGCCGATCCCAACTACTTTTATCGTTTAGACAGACTGCTCAAAGGAATGCGCGAAGAGTAAGGATAAAGTCCTCTGTCTTTTGTGTAGAAAAAAAGTTTCTCTATTGAAAATCCTAAACTGTCACTTTCACTTAGTGAAAATGCAGTCATGTTGTATACTATTCCTCTATTATACTCAACCATGTCAAAAAAATTAGTTAACTTCTTTAAGCCTACAGTTTCTGAGTGAATAATTTCTTTGCTCATCTTGGCAGTGACATTCATTCATTATTAGTTATTACAAGCTACTAGTAAGCGCGGATGCAATTCTTCACATCCAATATCCACTCTAAAAAAGATCCCTCGCCTTAGGGATTGATAGGAGCTGTTATACTCCTATATCTCTTTGATGTTTTTCGCTTTCGAATAATGGCTTCGCTATACTTTAATTTGCTTTTATCTGACTTTTCATGCCAACAAAACCCTCATAATCCTATACCTTAGCTTAAGTATTCTCTACTCGTAGAAAAACGCCATCTAAAACACGTAATTTCAGTGATATGAAGAAGTACTTGGAGTTCTGCGTCATACTGCACTTTGCACCCTACTATTCGGCGAAGTCAAGACGCGACATCCTTCGACACGTCGCTCAGCTCAACGGTCAGGAGCACGCTGAGGAAGACTGGCTTACGTGTTTGCGACTGTTGCGTTCGCCCGGACTCAATGCCGTCTATTTCTCTGAGACAGAATCTAAGCTCAAATTGGGAATGGTATGTTTGTGATTGATTGGTTGTTTTGTGGGATATGGCACTGAAACAGATTGATATTCTAAAAATGGATGTCCAAACGGAGTGTCATTGGGACCGAGTGACATTGGGACGAAGTGATGTTGGGACGGAGTGACATTGGGACCGAGTGCCATTGGGACCGAGTGCCATCGGGACCGAGTGACATTGGGACCTAGTGACATTGGAACGGAGTGACATTGGGACAAGGTGAACTTGGGACGGATTGAAATCGGAACCGAGTGAAATTAGAACCGAGTGACATAGGGACGGAGTGAAATTGGGACAAAGGGATTTCCACATGGAGTGAAATTTGGAAAAAGTGGCTTGGGCAAGAAGTGACTTGGAAACGAAGCAGGAAAAATGTGACATAGAGACCGAGTGACAGTTAGACAAGTTCACATATGCGAGCCTAAAAATAAAAATATACAATTTTAGGTATCCAATGTTTTGGTGCCCTTACTAAAGGACGCTTTCATTGAGCTGGTGAGATCCAGTGCGAGTTTGAGCCAACAAGTCAAGGAGTCCATCGCAGCCAAGGTTTGCCATCAAAGCCCTGAATCATATTAATAATAGCCGTCAATAAACTGATTAGAGAAAACACAACAAATAATTTTAGATCAACTCAATGCGTATAATTGTTGGCTATAGTGAAAGCCACTTACAACCGGAATTCCTTGACGCGTACTACCGTGAGGTCTGTAAAAATGTTTTGCTTTGCATTAAAAAAATGATTCATCTTGAATAATCTCGACTTGATGGTTTCCAGTGGAACCTAAAGTCCAACCAATCGCTCCTACAAATGGTGTCCCAGTGGGCAAAACTAAAATTGTCCAAAGCTCGAGCTCGGCTTAGAGACAATCGACACAATTTTGAGCAAGTTAATTTGTTATTTTATTTGCCATTGTTGATAATGAATTTTATAATTGAAAATCTTCATTTGCAGGCAGACCTTAGATATTACTTCCGTGTATCCGAGTTACCACTTGGAGCAAAATGCAGTTTGTGAGCAGTTCATTTTTTGAAAGCAAACTTTCAATCGAATAAATCGATCGGACTTTACTAACTGGATTAAAATCATTTTTAATCCTCTTCAGTCATTCCAGCAGCATTCTTTCAATGGCCGTTTCACATGTGGGATAATTCAATGCCATAGTAAGTGACTAAAAAATCCTGGCCATAGTGAATAGAAAATTATGTATAGCAAAACTATCGCAATTTCTGAACCATTGAAGCTACCTAAAATTCGGCATTATTGGTGCTTCCATTGCAACACAAATGACGCGCCCATTTGATTCAATAGGTGAGCAGCAAATTGATCAATTTAGCGATCCAGTCACGGGGTAAATATATTTTCCTCATCATTCAAAATATCCTGTCCATTGTCTTACCAATAGCGGCTCAGGCTGTGTAGCTTAAGTGCTTCCTCTAGTTTCCTAATCCAGTCTCTTAGTTGATATGTTGACATTTGATTATCAACTTGTCACCTCTCTACTGTGCATAACTGCACTGCCATTTCACACTTATTTATCTGACTCAATTAGTGCGCGCAAGCATTTTGTCAGTTCTTTTTTCCCGGATGACAAAACTTCTGCACCCATTCACGCTAAAGTTGAGATAATTCTGCGTCCGCTAATTTTCCTAAATATACTGATTGTCTTTCAAAGAGTATTGAAACTAAGGTTACCGTATTTATTGGATAATAAAGTAGCTGTAATTGTAAAATTTATTTGGTTGGATTCAAATAAAGATCAAGATCTAATTTCTGTAGGCTCCCGTTGGACTGGTCTTCAGGAACTAGCTGGCAAAGAGCAACCTCTGTTACTGAGCTCCAATGCAGAGAACTGCTACACAGCGTTACTGCCTACTGGTGTAGTGAGTAGAAAATTCGAAATTTTAGCGATTTTTTTCAATGCAAATCACAAGAAAATGAATTAAATTGATTATTTGAAATTTTAGTTCGCGTCCAAGGAGAATGTTCGATCAGCATTTTCCACAGCCTGGGGACTTCGAGTGGCTCAGTTAGCTCACCAGATGCATCTGAATAAGCGATCAGATAAGCAGCTCGGCTTGCCAACTTTGACCTATTCGCCTAAACAGCTGCTGTTTATGGCGTTTGCGCAAGTGAGTCGATTGGTTTTGGATTAAAAAACACTTAATGTTAAATCTAAGCTCATTTTTTATTTAGACGCACTGTGGTAATGAACGAACGAAACTAAAAACTCGTTTCATGGACGAATACATTTCTTTGCAAAGCAGGTGAGGTTAAATAACTACTCGATAAAGTGCTCCTAGTTGTATTTGAAAAAAGTACTTTTAAAGTAATTTAAATTTGTACTTTTAAATTTGTACTTTAACATTTGTACTTTTAAAATGTGTACTTTTAAATTTGTACTTTTGAAGTTGTAGTTTTAAAGGTGTACCTAAAAAATAACGTTTATTTTCCACTTTTAAATACATTTTTCACCTTCATAACTGTTTTTTGCAGAGTTAATTTTGCAGTCCGCAATTCGCCCATTTTCACCGAAGTTTTTGGTTGCACCAATCATCAGTATGAAATCAAGGCAGCAACTTGCAGTCCGTGATTATTTGTTTTTTGAGCCCCGGAAAGTAAAATTGTCATTCCGAATAATTTTTTGTTAATGCTGTGATGTTGCGCCATCGTTAGTGTCTACCAATACATGCTACACTGCCTCCAAATTAATTATATTAATCTTATTTGCTATTGCTTAATTTGGCAAGCTATTAAAATAACTGAATGAATTGTGTCCTTGTACCATAAAATTATATTATTAAAAGTTATTTATAGGCTCGTACGATAGGAGAAGTACAAAAGCGAACAATAAAATGATAAAATAGGCGCTGTATTTGGTTTGGTTTCAAGCTTCTCTTTGGTTTCAAGTATTTTCCAAGGACATCTTATGTAGAAGGACGGGACACTTCGTTTCTTAGAAAGTTTTTGCAGTCCAGTCTTCGCGAAAAAATACACTAAGGAGATAGGAAATGTGCAGTTTTTCGACAAAATTAAAGATTGCGCTCGATTGAAAGCAGATACAAATCTTATCTTTTGATATGTGTTTCTTGTCTTCTTCTGGGAATATAAGATCTATGGATTAGACTCCAAAAACTTTCCAAGAAACGAATTGTCCCGTCCTTCTTCTTAAGATGTCCTAGGTGACAACATCCACAACGTTTGATTGCTATCTGTCTATGTTTGAAACAGATTCTCATTGATGAGTGTAACTAAAGTGAAGATTGACACAAGCAATATCTTTCTATAGGAATTATCATCAGTATGACTAGCCAAAAATGTTGCTTTCAATTTCAAGATTCCTTCAAATTCCTTCGAAGCTGCTTTTATTAGTGGCGCTTGTTGCTCATCTTTATCCGATTGTGCATTGTGAAGAACAGGAGTAAGTGCTTGTTATTGACATCTTTCAACTTATTAGTAGTTATATTTGAGCATTTCTATTATATGCATCCGACTATTAAACTAAAAGTACAGCTCAGAGCATCAAAGAGCTGCATTGGAGGCATGAAAGCTTCCAGATAGGGGGCGCCAAAGCTTCCAGATAGGGGGCGCCATAGCTTCCAGATTGGGGGCGCCAAAGCTTCCAGATAGGGGGCGCCAAAGCTTCCAGATAGGGGGCGCCAAACCAAAGCTTCCAGATAGGGGGCGTCAAAGCTTCCAGATAGGGGGCGCCAAAGCTTCCAGATTGGGGGCGCCAAAGCTTCCAGATAGGGGGCGCCAAACCAAAGCTTCCAGATAGGGGGCGTCAAAGCTTCCAGATAGGGGGCGCCAAAGCTTCCAGATAGGGGGCGCCAAAGCTTCCAGATAGGGGGCGCCAAACCAAAGGTTCCAGATAGGGGGCGCCAAAGCTTCCAAATAGGGGGCGCCAAAGCTTCCAGATAGGGGGCGCCAAACCAAAGGTTCCAGTTAGGGGGCGCCAAAGGTTCCAGATAGGGGGCGCCAAAGCTTCCAGATAGGGGGCGCCATAGCTTCCAGATAGGGGGCGCCATAGCTTCCAGATAGGGGGCGCCAAAGCTTCCAGATAGGGGGCTTCAAAGCTTCCAGATAGGGGGCGCCAAAGCTTCCAGATAGGGGGCGCCAAAGGTTCCAGATTGGGGGCGCCAAAGCTTCCAGATTGGGGGCGCCAAAGCTTCCAGATAGGGGGCGCCAAAGCTTCCAGATAGGGGGCGCCAAAGGTTCCAGATTGGGGGCGCCAAAGCTTCCAGATAGGGGGCGCCAAAGCTTCCAGATAGGGGGCGCCAAAGGTTCCAGATTGGGGGCGCCAAAGCTTCCAGATAGGGGGCGCCAAAGCTTCCAGATAGGGGGCGCCAAAGGTTCCAGATAGGTTCGCCTATCCTCATTAAAGCAAGTCAAAATTACTAATGCGTAATTCTTTTAAAATAATCTTACTCTAGAAAATTAATAGTTCACTGAAAACCCCCACACCAACAATTTTGCCTCCAAGATGCGAGACCCATCACAGCATCTGCTATCATCCTGACATCGACCTAAAACCCTGCTGCGCCGATTTGCACTGCAGACCGCACAGCTGGTATCCAAGCACGCCCTACAAATACTGTCAGAATGAGCTGGACGGTGTCGAGGTGAAGCCAACCTACTATATTAGCTAATAATAATACAAAAACACGTGGAATTTTTTCCCGATTTCAAAAAAGCGATTAACTAAAATCATTATAAAAATTTGTGATTCTAATTCGATAGGTCTAATTCTGAAATTTTATTTTGGCTTGAAATATTAAAATTAATTATAATTATTGTGACGATGTTAGATTTAAATTTTGCCATTTTTACTTAAAGTAGTGTATTGAGAAAATGAATTTTATCATTTTGTGTCAATTCCAATTTCTTGCTTATATTTATTTTCAATTCGTGAAAAATACCTAATCAATAATTTCAATAAGTAAAAAGTTAAATGTGCAGCAAACCTTTTAATAAAATATATTGACCACGCTTCAAAGTAATCAAAAAAAGGGTTCTCGCGCTCGATCCGTCATCACTCGCTGCTAACCTGCCAAGATATAAAATTCTAGTCTTCTTTTCGTCACATTATAATTAAAATTTCGGTCCTTTGAAGTTCAGGCGAACAAGTAATCAAAAATTTATCACTTAAAACTTTATGGATCATTTTTATTCTAATAACAATTTTATAAGAATTTTGTATTTAGCTAGTGTGAGGTAATTAAACCATAAATGATAAATATTCCATTGAAAAAAATCCAGATATGTCAAAGCAGTTGATACGAGATAGCTAGCTCGTAGATAGCTAGATTAAGCAGAAAATTAACAAAAACCTATGATTTGATTTTGTGGAATGTAACAAGATTGAATTAAGCCACTAAAGAACGGCGAAAAGGTGAATTTTTACCTTTATGGTACACACTCAATTAATCAAAAAGCAGAAAAAACTTTGAAAAAAACTCTATTTGCCAGTAAAAAACCTCCAGATTAGCTGGTAGGAAAAAGGCAGAGTAAACATCAAAGGCAAATAGCTAAGCAATGAATAACAGTTTGTTTAAAGCGGATTAAGCAACGTGTTAAAAATCTGGCGCAGAGTATAACAAATAGACGAATGATTGATTAAACATTTGTGTAAGAAGTTAAAAAAATGTTTTTCTGGTTTGAACCAATTATATAATTTCTCTGATAAATTGAAGGATTATTTCTTCTTGAATCTAACGTTTTCTTATATATTCTTTGAAGAAAAGTAGAATTTTACTTCCCCTACAGCTAACTTCGAGCTACAGCCATCACTTTATACCATGATAATCAGAATAATTATGACGTAAACTTATCTTAATTAGCTAATTTTAGTCCTGAATTAATAGCTGGAACATAACTCTCAGCTTTAATCAACAGTAAACGCTGAAAAAAATTAGATAATAAATAGTTGTCTGCAATATAAGGCATACGAGAAATAATATAATCAAAGAAAGTAATAAGTTTATTAAGGCTGGATAATCAAAGAAAGTAATAAGTTTATTAAGGCTGGATTTTGGTTCAAAAGTTTTCGTTTCGACAAAAATGTCTCCGGACAGGATCGATGTAGCTACATAGTGGCTTAACCATAGTTGGCAGCTTGTTGATTTGCTGAAAATGAAGTTTAAATTTGATAGTAAATTTATTATAAAAAACCGATAACTCATGTACTTTTGTTTCTTTGTATTATTGCTTATTCGATTTTTCATTTAGCATCTGCTTTCAGAAAATATCGAAACTTCTGCTTTGCATTATCTTCTCCATAGATGGCTGAATAGAAAAATAGTAGGTACCTAAATTGCTCACTCACTCATGAACTCAATCATTTATGATCTTACTCACTTGTGACGATGTTGTTAATTCAAAGTTAAGCGTAAAATTCTAAAAAATACTTCTAATTACTTTTTACTCTACTCACCTATTATTATGCAGTCCTACATTTGGACAGTATACACATTTGTCGTAATTTTGTTATAATAATTGCTGTTGTTAGTATATATAAGTTGAATTTGAAATCGTTTCTGGTATGACGTTTGTTGGCCCAACGCGCGTGACTCTTCTGATTGGCCAGTTTCTACGCTCAATAAATAAAGGACGAAATACTCGTGCTAGCTCGCATCAAATCGCATTCCGTGTTAATTGCTACTGCTACACCACGCCGATGCACGTATAATTTGTCACACACTCATGAACTTATAAACTCATGAACTGAATCTATCATTCACCCACAAAGTAGCTCACTAACTCAACTCAATCACATAAGTAAGCGCCATGACTACATCTAGAAGAATTCGAACCAAAAAAAATCAGTTGACAATCAATCGCACTGAACCTTACGTGGATAACTTTGGTCGCAGAGCTCCTCGGTGAAAAGATTCAGAAAATATTCGAAATTTCCTGGTCGCATTTCAATCCAAGAGTCTCGATTGCGGTATCCTCCCGCATCACTGCTTCTTTGAAAGTCGAAATGCGTTTTGTTGAAATTCGCGGATGTGAACACGATTTCCGCTTGTCTTGGGTCGTTTGCTGGTGGACAAAAAGCCAGCAGCTTAGCGTGAAAGGTCTTGCTTCGGTCTTTAGGCATATCCTTGTGAGGTGTGCGTTTTTCGTTCCAGTAACTCTCTTCGCACATTTGCCAGTAAAAGCTGCAATTATTGCCCAGTTGCTCTATTCCATACGTTGGCTTGTGCCGAGTACAAATAGTTAGCGACTGAAACTGAGTGCACCAGTCTCGCAGAAAGTCTGTGTTGGCTTTCTCAATTCTACCAAATTGGTCAAACTGAAAGTAAGGCGTTACAATCAGCACGTGTCCTTTTTGCCAGGCCTTCAGCTTCCTCTTCAGCTTTTTAATCAACTCATCGTTTGTGAAGATATGCGGGTGAGCCGCTTGCGCTGCTTCCCCCGGTTGAATTGCATCCGGCAACGCAGCGGCCATGTCCTGCATACCAAATGCATCACCTGAATTTTATAGTGAAATTTTGGCGGATTATTATTATTATGGTCAATACAAATAGAAATTTTAACTATAATCGGTCATCTTCAGGGCACACCTGTCTAAAATTTGTACGAAAAAACGTACATATCAAAAAAGGGTTTTGTTTTTCGTTAAATATATATATTCACTCGTGTTGTTATGTGTGCAAAAATTATTTAACTTGACGCAACTATATATTTTACTCAGATTTTTACTAAAAGCAGTAAAATTACTTCATGACAACACTTAGTCACGCTTAAGGCCATACGATCCTCGCGAAAGCCAAAAATTTGCGTTAAAACCTGGCATCAATCGTATTCACAATTTTCATCTATACATAGGTTTGTGCAATCTTTCATCTTGAGAATATACTAGCAGAGGCATCAGCTAAAAGCCCAGTTCCTGATGGTGTACCGAGTTGCCTTCTGCCTTCCGGCAGCCGATCAATCAGCAGGATGCCCTCTATGTCCAAGGAAACTTTTGCCATGCGCTTTCCATACATCTGTATGTATGTCTGTCTGTCTGTCTGTCTGTCTGTCTGTCTGTCTGTCTGTCTGTCTGTCTGTCTGTCTGTCTGTCTGTCTGTCTGTCTGTCTGTCTGTCTGTCTGTCTGTCTGTCTGTCTGTCTGTCTGTCTGTCTGTCTGTCTGTGTGTCTGTCTGTCTGTCTGTCTGTCTGTCTGTCTGTCTGTCTGTCTGTCTGTCTGTCTGTCTGTCTGTCTGTCTGTCTGTCTGTCTGTCTGTCTGTCTGTCTGTCTGTCTGTCTGTCTGTCTGTCTGTCTGTCTGTCTGTCTGTCTGTCTGTCTGTCTGTCTGTCTGTCTGTCTGTCTGTCTGTCTGTCTGTCTGTCTGTCTGTCTGTCTGTCTGTCTGTCTGTCTGTCTGTCTGTCTGTCTGTCTGTCTGTCTGTCTGTCTGTCTGTCTGTCTGTCTGTCTGTCTGTCTGTCTGTCTTTCTGTCTGTCTGTATGTCTGTCTGTCTGTCTGTCTGTCTGTCTGTCTGTCTGTCTGTCTTCTGTCTTTCTGTCTGTCTGTATGTCTGTCTGTCTGAATAACATATTCAGACAGATTGAGTAACAAGCATATAGACAACAATTGTACTTACAGGCATACTGACCTTGACCTTGTGTATTCATTTGTTGGTGCATCATTTGCGGATGCGGGTAAGCTGCAATTTAAAACGTTGTTCTAATTACTTTTATTCTCTGTGAAACAACGCCTAGGACCACGAGTGCGCGTAGCACACGAGTGTCTATGGCGTTGTTGCACGCGCAAGCCGTGCTTCTATCACATTGTCATGTGGTCTAGCTAACAATAGAGAAAAGTCATCAGCGCAGACAATTTTATCATGGACAAAACAAAATTAACGTGCAGTAATGCGATTGTCACGCACGCTAATTTCAACTAGGGTGACAATCGCATAACTGCACGCAAATTTTGTTTTGTCTATGGTAAATCACCATTATTTCGTCTCTCTTGTTGGCTAGAACATATAATAATAATAACAGACGCTGACAGGTAAACCTGTAGCGCGGGTGCTGATGCAGGTGAATACTGCACACCCGTTGCACCTGAAACACTCTCGGGCATGGTAGGCACCCCACTGCCAGCTCCATTTTTTATTTTGAACCTGCCTGGCGAACAGTGAATCTTCACTCACAAAGCCGCACAGTGACAGGATAAGATGGGCCTGCTTCAGGATCAGTTATTACCCAGCATATGCTGGTACCCAATCACAGCTGGGTGGACTGAAGCAATGCGGGATTAAGTGCCTTGCTCAAGGGCACAAATTGTCTCCTAGGGGCCAGGACTCGAACCCACGACCTTCCGGTCATAAGGCGCCCTAGCCACTAGGCTACAACTCCCTAGCCTAGACCATATGACAATGTATCTATATACTCGTACTTATACTTATTACGTTCTACTGTCCAAAGCATAACAATGCATATTGCTAGAAAAACCGCAGCACGTTTGATAATTCAGATGAGTGCTTTGAACTCGTGTCTTACATTTATTTACCCACCATAGTTTTGATCGAATTGTGCTGCATGCTTGCAGTAATTCTGTTTGCCTGGGGTAAATTATGCATGGTTTGCAATCCTGGTGTATTCCACTGGTGTAAATGACAGCCATCAGACTCTGTCTGTCATAAGTGGAAGTTTCAAATCTGATATCCTCCTTTTTTATAGACGCTGACATACAGTTGAGTGCAGGTGAATAAATTAACTTTTAAACTGTCGATTTAAAGCATCGGTTTTTCACCCCAAGGTTCTTCAGAACCATATGGGGTAGTCTATTGACTGGGTGCAGTCAATGTCCGTAGCCTTCTACTATTACAACTGGTTTTAAAACTCATATAGGTTTAGTCTTTATAGTTAAGCAAATCTGTCAGCTTTTCCGTAAATCTGACAGGATTCTCTTTCGCTGTGTCTGACAGTTTCTCTGTGTTTTTCTCCTGTCTTTTTGTTTGTCTCTCTGTGTGTCTGTCTGTCTGTCTGTGTCTGTCTGTCTGTGTCTGTCAGTCTCTCTGTCTGTCTGTCTGTGTGTTTGTGTGTCTGTCTGTCTGTCTGTGTGTCTGTCTGTCTGTGTGTCTGTGTGTCTGTCTGTCTGTGTGTCTGTCTGTCTGTCTGTGTCTGTCTGTCTCTCTGTCTGTCTGTCTGTGTCTGTCTGTCTCTCTGTCTGTCTGTCTGTGTGTTTGTGTGTCTGTCTGTCTGTCTGTGTGTCTGTCTGTCTGTGTGTCTTTGTGTCTGTCTGTCTGTGTGTCTGTCTGTCTGTGTGTCTGTCTGTCTGTCTGTGTCTGTCTGTCTGTGTCTGTCAGTCTCTCTGTCTGTCTGTCTGTGTGTTTGTGTGTCTGTCTGTCTGTCTGTGTGTCTGTCTGTCTGTGTGTCTGTGTGTCTGTCTGTCTGTGTGTCTGTCTGTCTGTCTGTGTCTGTCTGTCTCTCTGTCTGTCTGTCTGTGTCTGTCTGTCTCTCTGTCTGTCTGTCTGTGTGTTTGTGTGTCTGTCTGTCTGTCTGTGTGTCTGTCTGTCTGTGTGTCTTTGTGTCTGTCTGTCTGTGTGTCTGTCTGTCTGTGTGTCTGTCTGTCTGTGTGCTTTGTCTGTCTGTGTGTCTGTCTGTCTGTGTGTCTGTGTGTCTGTCTGTCTGTCTGTCTGTCTGTCTGTCTGTCTGTCTGTCTGTCTGTCTGTCTGTTGGTCTTTCTTTCTGTCTGTCTGTCCAGAGATCTCAGAAAATGTCCTAAACATGCCAAATCTCAAAATTTTTAGCGGACTTTTTTGTCCACAAGTGAAGGTACCTGATGAAGGGCTTGCATTTGCACCTGAGCTGGTGGCTTGCTGCTGAAGGCCTAAAAAAGAATTCAGAAACTGCATGATTCGCAATATTTAGGTCTACCTCACATGCTTTAAGATGCAGAGATTACAGAAATTAAAAGTTACTTTTTTTCTCAAATTTGTGTTCATGAAAGTGGTATTTTGAGCAGCTTGGACATTAGATAGGTTTAAATACAAAGAAATCTCGGTCACTCTCCTCTTTTGCCTCTCTCTTCTCATCTCCTGTTCTCACCACTCAATCAGTTACTAAATCACTCACTAATAAACTCAAAAAGGGCTTTGCTTCATGTGTTCAATCCGGTCAAGTTAATGTGATTGATTGAATTTTATTTAACTGATTTTACAAGCGCTTACCTTCGTACTCTTGCTGATCATCATCACCATCATAATCATCATAATAATCATAACAATCATCATCGTCATAGTCGTCCTCGTCTTCATCTTTTGAGTCTGAGTGAAAGAATCGAAAAAATGGCTGACTTTAAAAAAAGGATAAGTATTTTATCAGCGAAATTAAGAAAAATGTAACGCAGCAGTTATTTCAATTTTTCAGAACTTCAAATAAAAATCGAGAGGAGCAAGATGCTGCTCCAAAACTGTCCTCCTTTACATTCGTTTTTCTATCTTCTCTTATCCTGTCCTCACTCACCCTGTTAATAATTGAATTTTGAGCGTATAGTTTCTTGATTTCATACAAGCAAAAATACTTCCATATTTACACAACAGTTTAACTAATAATCCCACCAATAAGGCCATTTTTGTAATCCGTCTGAAGGGTCTGATGGGTCAAATTCGCTAGCTAGTTCTGAAAGATATAGCGCTTCGATCTGCGCTCAATTGTTCATCAATGGACATTACATTGTGCTGAGGTAAAAAAATGGCCGACTGTTACTAACTTACTGTTGGCACGGAGTTCGTAGCCAGCTTCAAAGCCAGATTTAAAGCGTACAAAAGTATCATCGCGGGATCTACCGAATGCCTGCTGAACTCTCTGTTTCCAGGCTTCCAAACCGGCATTGAAACTGGCTGCATAAGGCCAGTTAGGCTGGCCGAAATCTGTAGAAAGGAAAGTTTTATAAACTAAAAATTATTGTTACATTTGAATTGACCGGAATGAGTATACCAGAATACATTCACTTAACAGTATACATTCAATAACTATCTTCAATAACTAAGAATCGATAAAAACCCAATATCCCGTATTTCTTTTGTGTTGGGATTACCTATTGCATAAGCTGTAGAGTATTTTTCACTTGCGTAACATATGGTACTTCGTTAGTACATGCAACGCACAAAAAGTAACGAATAATACAGTTAATACAGTGTGATATACGCACTACATTTGATAATAGTACCCTTAGGCTATATATAACTTAACGTTTGTCACGTACCTCCGATGAACCTACACGTTTGATTGAAGTCTGTCTGTCTGTCTGTCTGTCTGTCTGTCTGTCTGCCTGTCTGTCTGTCTGTGTGTGTCTGTCTGTGTGTGTGTCTGTCTGTCTGTGTGTCTGTCTGTATGTGTCTGTCTGTCTGTGTGTCTGTCTGTGTGTCTGTGTGTCTGTCTGTCTGTTGTCTGTCTGTCCGTCTGTCTTTCTGCCTTTTTGTGTCTGTCTGTCGGTCTGTGAGTTTGTTTACCTGTCTATCCGTTTGTCTGTCTTTCTTCTTTCCGTCTGCTTTTCTGTTTGTTACAGGTTTTTTATCTGTCCTAATACTCACGAATAACAATTTCTAGAGAAAAAAGGCTTTTGTGCGTCGAAAGAGCGAAAAAGAAACCTGTTTTAGTGCTCAAACAGAGAGGTCAGAATCACTGAAAAGAACTGTTATTCATACCGTAGTATTATTTCTTACTTTTACTTTACTCTTACCTAAAGGCCTAAATGCTTTGAACCACTCTCAATGCTCTACTTATTCGCACTTCTTGCGACTGCCTTCCATTTTAATTATACTCGTAATTTGTCGCGGTAAAAAGTTGGCTACTTAAAATAACTTACAGTTTTCACTAAATTTATAGCCAGCATCAAAGCCAGCCTCAAAGTTTAACAATTGAACCACGTCTGTCAGGCCGGACTGAGCGAGTGCCTGTTGAACTGTACGTCGCTGGGCAGCATCCGAACCGGCATCGAAACCGACTGCATACGGCGAGTTTGGAAAACCGATATCTGCAGGTGTCGAAATTCAATGGTCATAAATTTATTGACTAGCTTGAATTCGTGTGCAAAAAATAATTTGTGTACCAGAGTCTTTATTAACTCCCTGAGTACAATTAAGAGTGGATGCAAAAACTAAGACACCGTTTTCGTTCTGCTCTTTTGCATACGTATGATATTTTTGGTATAAAATCTATGGTTTAGTAATTTAAAATACAATATGTGATGGTTTTCGGCCTTTGCCGCCTTAGCAACTCGGACCTCAGTGTACCGGTCTCCACCTAAAAGTACACTGGCCTCCCACTCCTGACTCGAAGCCGGCCCCAGGTAGCTGATGATAAAAAGATTGTGGCGAGCGGCTAGGTCCTATAACAAAAGGAGACAGCGAGAGACAAGCAGGGAGATAGAGGAAAGGTAAGAATTGACAGCCCAGAAAAGGATACTGACAACCCCGCTGCCACCAGCTTGTACGGACCGCATCACCAATCGGCCCTGTCGAGATCAAGCTCCCGACTAATAGAGGATTATTGCCACCTCCAATTAGTGTCTTTTAGCTGCCTACCCGTGTCATAGCCGTCTAAAGGGACTCTGCAGGGACAAGATCGCATGGCTAGGCAGGTACAGAGAGGACTTGCGCAGGGGGTTCTTGCTAGGCGGGTCATAGGGTCGGATTAACGAACTATAGGATTACCAGGGGAAGATTAACTGGCTTTTGGCCTCAATGCGTCAACGAACGGATCCCTCAGCGATGAAATGAATAGTCCGAACTTCCAGAGCCGCAAACTCACTTATTACATTAATTTAGCCGCTACTGCGCCCGGGGCTGCGCTAAAGTGCATCCCTGCGCTAATCTCATTCACTCTGAATACTGGGATCTGTGTGGCCATAGGTCCACCGTGGCCGAAGCCAAACTGTTTAGCCGCTCATTGGCGCGCTCATTGCGATAAAGAAATAACGATTTAAAAAGCTAATAAATTTATCCTGCTAACTTGGCTACTAATCCTGAATTGATTCGGAACCACTCAGTTATATTATTATTATTGATTTGGCTGCCCTAATGATTCAGCATAAGTAAAGGACGAGCAATGTTGCCTAGCCTAGTCCTAATACCGAGAACGGGGCCCAGTAAGTGATACACCTGATAGAGCAGAACTGAGTAGCCTCTCACCCAACCAATCAGACGCTGTTCCAGTTGCCAAGTCACTAATCCGGCCAATCGTGCGCTAAGTCGCTGCAGGTTCAAATCCTCCGCTGATGACGCTGCTGGCTCAAATGATGATGATGTTGCTGCTGGCTCTAATGATGAAGCTGCTGATGATGATGCTGGATGCTGGCTTCTTCTTTAATCCGGGGGAAGGGGAAGTCTCAAGATAAGGGGAAGAGCCGATGAGCACAGCTTAGCACGTCCAGGGAAGCCGTAGAAGCGCGCGGCCTTACAGGACGTAGAAGCCCAGAACCGGTGGACCGGACCCGTCCCTCCGAGGGCGGCGCCGAGCGGCGCTATTTATAGGTTTCCATGGCGCAGATTTGTTATAGTTAGCGCCGAATTTTCCGATTGGCTAGCGACAGTTTGTTATACTTAGCGCAGAATATTCTGATTGGTTGAGAGTTCAGCCACCCCGCCCCACCCCACCAGGGAACCTCACTGGGGACCGGGGGTAATAAAACTGGCGTCAGGCTGTCGCGTAGAAAACATGATTTATGGGCAAAATGATTTATGGCTTTTTGGATTAGCGCATCGTACGGTAAAGCGGAAACATACATTAGAAAGCTTAGGATTAGGAGAAGGTGAAGATGCTGAAGAGGAAGAGATTAGAGCGAAGCCCAAGGTACTTTTAAGGGTCTGAAAGTTAGCTGTCAACTTTGTCAGGCAAAAAGTAAAACGAGAACAATGGGAAAGGGGATCATAAATTATCCAACTGACAAAAGCATCGGGCTAAAACCCCAGTCACGTGACGTCCCAGACGCAGTCTGGCGCCACGGACTAGAGGTCACGAGACGCGAAAACAACCCTGAACGTCTAGAGGTCAAAATATTAAAGCTTACAGAATTAATCTAGTAATGTTAGAATAAATCACGGGGAAAACCCAGAAAGAAAACAGACTACTGGTAGTAGAGCAGTAGCGTACAAAGACCCGTCAGCGCCAAGCCCGCGAGTGAAAAAAGTGCGTCCCCATCATATGATAATGTAAAGTGAATTTAATGCTCAAGTATGACAGATTTTTTAAACTAAGTTTGTTTCTTTACTTACCCGCCATGAACTTGCAGGTTTGATTGAAATATTCTCGACGTGGTGTACATAATACCCACCAGTCTTGATTGACGCTGTTATTGGCTAGTTGCAATATATCGGGTATACGGTTGATCCATTGCAACTCTGAACCTGAATAAGCCTTTTGAATAGCCATAAGCCGTTGAATAGCTTGCTCCTGAAAATGTAATATTGCTAAGCAGTCATAGCTGAAAGTTTGTAGAGTGGCATTAGAATTAAGTGCTAAATATTTGATTGAAATAAAACGAAATAAAAGGCCGATTACGAAATTAAAAAAATATTCGATCGATTAATATCTACCCAGGAGCAGTTTAAAACCCAAGCATGAAAAAAGGCTTTTAAACAAACCAAGCTCGGCTGATTACGAAGCTGGTCAGTCAGTGCAGGTAGGAAATGGTCGAGAAGAATATCAAAAGCCTCAATGAGCCTGAAGTTTATGTGATGCTCAGTTAGATTTGCCGACGTATAGATGATTTCCACCGGCATTGATCGATAATTCGGCTTGAAGGCGATAAACTTTAGATGAAAGTAGTTAGCACGGTGTGCTTTACTCCCATCAACTTTTGCAAATTCGACTCTTGAATTTAATCTTGGAAATTCTCTGCAAAAGACTTTTACGCTTATTTTAGGATTTTTCGCGCAAATGTGTTGCAAAAACTGCTCGAAATGGCCATCAACAAATGGTGAAGCTGCCATGATGAGGCCGCCTTGTGGTTGTTCGACCCATCCGTTTACCCTTTGTAAAAGTTGATAAGCGGCTTCGGAGCTTGTGTAAATCTGGCCTTTTTCCATGACAGGTGCGTCTGCGGGGTTTTTCAATTCAGTTTACATTTGTATTATTTATAGTGATAAGATATATGGAACAATTATCATAGAAAACTGAGGTAAGGGCTGTAAACTATCTATTGGTATTAACCAAAGTGATAGCATAGTAATAAATACAAAATGCGATGTTGCCCACTAAATTAAATAGTTAAATACGGCGGATTAACCTACTGAAAGCCATGATGGCAAATTTATTTTATAATTTCAATTCGAACCCAGTGCGAGAGGCAGATCACAATCGACGAGTAAGTGACTTTGGGAGAATAGACTTCTGAAAAGGACTGGAATGGCAGTTAAAAGTTTGCTTTAAGCCTCCACTATCTATTATATCCATTATATTATATATACTATCTATTAAGCCTCCGCTTATCTGTGCGCCGTGCTTGCTGAGCAACTGTTCGTTGGTTGCCATTCACTGACCTTTGCACTTTTGCGCAGGAAGGCCTGTGTGGCTGACTATCTTTTCTGTGCATGCGGCATGCTTTGGCCTCAGGCTCTGGCTGAGCGAATTCTGTGTTAAACAAGCAAAGATCCATAAATTTGGTCTCATTCGACTTAATCTAATCTTTGCTAAGTTCTTTGGCTCTGAAAAAATTTAAAAGATCTATTCTACCAACCAACCTACCTGCTTACTTTCTCACCTAAAAACCACCTAACTACTTTACTTACCTACGTAGCGATCTACGAGTATTAATTTAAGAATCGCCTCAATATTAAGTCAATCAATAAATAAAAAAATAAATCAAGGCTTGAAACTTGTCGACACTGTGCTTTGTTACGAGTGTAGTTAAATAATTTGCATTGTTGAACTCTTTTCTCTCTGTATCAATCAAACAATCAATAAATCTATCTATCTATCTATCTATCTATCTATCTATCTATCTATCTATCTATCTATCTATCTATCTATCTATCTATCTATCTATCTATCTATCTATCTATCTATCTATCTATCTATCTATCTATCTATCTATCTATCTATCTATCTATCTATCTATCTATCTATCTATCTATCTATCTATCTATCTATCTATCTATCTATCTATCTATCTATCTATCTATCTATCTATCTATCTATCTATCTATCTATCTATCTATCTATCTATCTATCTATCTATCTATCTATCTATCTATCTATCTATCTATCTATCTATCTATCTATCTATCTATCTATCTATCTATCTATCTATCTATCTATCTATCTATCTATCTATCTATCTATCTATCTATCTATCTATCTATCTATCTATCTATCTATCTATCTATCTATCTATCTATCTATCTATCTATCTATCTATCTATCTATCTATCTATCTATCTATCTATCTATCTATCTATCTATCTATCTATCTATCTATCTATCTATCTATCTATCTATCTATCTATCTATCTATCTATCTATCTATCTATCTATCTATCTATCTATCTATCTATCTATCTATCTATCTATCTATCTATCTATCTATCTATCTATCTATCTATCTATCTATCTATCTATCTATCTATCTATCTATCTATCTATCTATCTATCTATCTATCTATCTATCTATCTATCTATCTATCTATCTATCTATCTATCTATCTATCTATCTATCTATCTATCTATCTATCTATCTATCTATCTATCTATCTATCTATCTATCTATCTATCTATCTATCTATCTATCTATCTATCTATCTATCTATCTATCTATCTATCTATCTATCTATCTATCTATCTATCTATCTATCTATCTATCTATCTATCTATCTATCTATCTATCTATCTATCTATCTATCTATCTATCTATCTATCTATCTATCTATCTATCTATCTATCTATCTATCTATCTATCTATCTATCTATCTATCTATCTATCTATCTATCTATCTATCTATCTATCTATCTATCTATCTATCTATCTATCTATCTATCTATCTATCTATCTATCTATCTATCTATCTATCTATCTATCTATCTATCTATCTATCTATCTATCTATCTATCTATCTATCTATCTATCTATCTATCTATCTATCTATCTATCTATCTATCTATCTATCTATCTATCTATCTATCTATCTATCTATCTATCTATCTATCTATCTATCTATCTATCTATCTATCTATCTATCTATCTATCTATCTATCTATCTATCTATCTATCTATCTATCTATCTATCTATCTATCTATCTATCTATCTATCTATCTATCTATCTATCTATCTATCTATCTATCTATCTATCTATCTATCTATCTATCTATCTATCTATCTATCTATCTATCTATCTATCTATCTATCTATCTATCTATCTATCTATCTATCTATCTATCTATCTATCTATCTATCTATCTATCTATCTATCTATCTATCTATCTATCTATCTATCTATCTATCTATCTATCTATCTATCTATCTATCTATCTATCTATCTATCTATCTATCTATCTATCTATCTATCTATCTATCTATCTATCTATCTATCTATCTATCTATCTATCTATCTATCTATCTATCTATCTATCTATCTATCTATCTATCTATCTATCTATCTATCTATCTATCTATCTATCTATCTATCTATCTATCTATCTATCTATCTATCTATCTATCTATCTATCTATCTATCTATCTATCTATCTATCTATCTATCTATCTATCTATCTATCTATCTATCTATCTATCTATCTATCTATCTATCTATCTATCTATCTATCTATCTATCTATCTATCTATCTATCTATCTATCTATCTATCTATCTATCTATCTATCTATCTATCTATCTATCTATCTATCTATCTATCTATCTATCTATCTATCTATCTATCTATCTATCTATCTATCTATCTATCTATCTGTCTATCTATCTAACCATCTATCTATCCATAAATTTTTTAAAAAAAAATTTTCGGTTTAAATCTTAAAATTTTTTTTCGCGTTGTTTAAGAAATTTAATGATGTATCATAGCACCTAGGGTTGCAATGCCATATTTAATGCATACACGATTAGTTTATTTAGCATGGTATCGTATAAAAAACCTAATATTTTATTTTCATTCTAAAATTCGATTAGTTAATCGCTTTCAAAAGTTTTTTATCTGAAAAAGTATTAAATTTCTTTACGTTGCAGCTGCTGTACTAATAGTAGGCAGGTTATGTGTATGAATGATAAAATTTAAAATTTTGTTTGCAATCAGCTGGTATTTTCAATCTACATAGGTAATTAAAACTAAGTGACAACTAATGCTGGAGAAACAGTAACATTC
Organism: Macrostomum cliftonense; assembly: GCA_950096795.1. Taxonomy (NCBI): domain Eukaryota; kingdom Metazoa; phylum Platyhelminthes; family Macrostomidae; genus Macrostomum; species Macrostomum cliftonense. Next base: position 648,133 of record CATNEM010000174.1, read on the forward strand.
TGCATGAAATTAACATAGAAATTTTTCTTATTTTATCAGCAAAACATGTCCTTTTACATTCGTTTGCCGACTTATTTCTTTGGTGCGTGAAACTTCGGCTTGCCCTGCGGCCGGATGTGGTCCAGCGAGTCTGCGGCCCCCGGCTGTCTGCGGAAGAAGATTGGGGAAAGGAAAGACTGTTTGGTCAGAAAGGCAGAGCCGTGTTTCTTCTTTCATCGGACTTTTTCTTGGATTAGGCTTAGCTATTCGATCTTTCAGGGGATAAGGCAGAAATTTTCTTTTTCTTCTGTTCAGCTTTGGAACTTGCGGTAAGCGTGATGGAGAAATTCACTGCCAGTGACAGAAGCTGTCAGTTCCCGGATGCAGTTCAATTTACTGAACGAGTGAACGAGAAAAGCAGAGAGAGAAAAAGCCAAGAAAAATGATTGTCAGAAGACTGTTCAGTCCAGACCAATATGTTTCTGTTCAAGCTTTAACGTATTACACGCAATTATAAGAAACTAACTTGACAACAATTAGTGTCAGAGCATTGCCAGACTTTTTGATGAGGCTAGAGGCCTGCGAATGAGTTAGTTGGCGCGTTTTCTGACCGTTTACCGACTGAATTGCATCGCCAGAGTGCAGCTTGCCATGGGCTGGGGATGCCGCTTCTACCTGCGAACGGTTGGGGGAGTTTTAGAATGGAGTTGAAAGAGGGAGCTGTAGGGGAGGGGAGATATAGGTGAGGGGAGCTGTAGGTAAGGTAAGCTGTAGGGGAGGGGAGCTGTAAGGGAGGGGAGCTGTAGGGAAGGTGAGCTGTAGGGGAGGGGAGCTGTAGGGGAGGGGAGCTGTAGGGGAGGGGAGCTGTAGGGGAGGGGAGCTGTAGGGGAGGGGAGCTGTAGGGGAGGGGAGCTGTAGGGGAGGGGAGCTGTAGGGGAGGGGAGATGTAGGGGAGGGGAGATGTAGGGGAGGGGAGCTGTAGGGGAGGGGAGATGTAGGGGAGGGGAGATGTAGGGGAGGGGAGCTGTAGGGGAGGGGAGATGTAGGGGAGGGGAGATGTAGGGGAGGGGAGCTGTAAGGGACGGGAGCTGTAAGGGAGGGGAGCTGTAGGGGAGGGGAGCTGTAGGGGAGGGGAGCTGTAGGGGAGGGGAGCTGTAGGGGAGGGGAGATGTAGGGGAGGGTAGCTGTAGGGGAGGGGAGCTGTAGGGGAGGGGAGCTGTAGGGGAGGGGAGATGTAGGGGAGGGGAGATGTAGGGGAGGGTAGCTGTAGGGGAGGGGAGCTGTAGGGGAGGGGAGATGTAGGGGAGGGGAGATGTAGGGGAGGGTAGCTGTAGGGGAGGGGAGCTGTAGGGGAGGGGAGCTGTAGGGGAGGGGAGCTGTAGGGGAGGGGAGCTGTAGGGGAGGGGAGCTGTAGGGGAGGGGAGATGTAGGGGAGGGGAGCTGTAGGGGAGGGGAGCTGTAGGGGAGGGGAGATGTAGGGGAGGGGAGTTGTAGGGGAGAGGAGCTGTAGGGGAGGGGAGATGTAGGGGAGGGGAGCTGTAGGGGAGGGGAGATGTAGGGGAGGGGAGATGTAGGGGAGGGTAGCTGTAGGGGAGGGGAGCTGTAGGGGAGGGGAGCTGTAGGGGAGGGGAGCTGTAGGGGAGGGTAGCTGTAGGGGAGGGGAGATGTAGGCGAGGGGAGCTGTAGGGGAGGGGAGCTGTAGGGGAGGGGAGATGTAGGGGAGGGGAGCTGTAGGGGAGAGGAGCTGTAGGGGAGGGGAGATGTAGGGGAGGGGAGCTGTAGGGGAGGGGAGATGTAGGGGAGGGGAGCTGTAGGAGAGAGGAGATGTAGGGGAGGGGAGCTGTAGGGGAGGGGAGCTGTAGGGGAGGGGAGATGTAGGGGAGGGGAGATGTAGGGGAGGGGAGCTGTAGGGGAGAGGAGCTGTAGGGGAGGGGAAATGTATAGGGGGGAGTTGCAGAGGTAATGAAGTCATCAGAATGGAGATGCATTGGAGAAAGGCCTTTAAAAAGCGGAACACACTGACAGCTTGAGATCTAGGAGATTGATCACTCGTATTTGTATCCACGAATCTTCAATTAAAGCACATACTAATACCGTACCTTCATCACAGTGAGCTGAGTCCTATAATCAGCCCCGCCTTGCAATCGAAAGCCCCACATCTGATTGGCCGTGCGCTGAAGCGAGACTTGTACAGGTTGGATGGACGTGTCCCCATCCTGTTGTTGGTGCTGTTGATTGGTTTGGTGCTGATGCTGGTGATGCTGGTGATGATGATGCTGATGCTGAGGTCCCTGCAACCCGGAGGACAGAGGTCTGGCTGCTACAGCGTAAAGCATTTGCAACTAATCTTCTTTTTCGTATTTTTATCGATTAAGTTTGACTTGTTTTCTGGCAAACAAATCTTCTGGGGAGAAAAATCCTCTATTCTAGCGGATCTTTTATGTGAATAATTTTCTGTGTGTTATCGGTTTGTTACTGACCAAAGACGGAGATTTTTTTCTAACCAACCAATAGGAACCAATAGGTGGTGCAGCTTTGCACTTTGCAGGCCGCTCTGTGCGTCACTTTTCTTTTTTTTGTCTTTCATGCTTTAAGGCAAATCTAAGGGGTAGAAAATGCAAGAAAATTTTGGATGTAGATAACATAATTCTGTGGGCCTGTGATAAAAGGTAAAAATGTGCTTCTAGAATCTAGATATGTGAAAAGTGGGTTTTGAAAAATTCAGACAGTACTTGCAGTGTTGGGTATGATATGGGAATCAGCAGTTTAAAAATAGTGCTTTGATGGTAATTGACACATTCTACGAATGATTTGTCTTAGACTTATCTGAATATACGGATAGCAGATTTAGACAGACAGAGAGAGGCTGTTAGACAGACAGAGAGAGGCTTTTATACAGACAGAGAGAGGCTGTTAGACAGACAGAGAGAGGCTGTTAGACAGACAGAGAGAGGCTGTTAGACAGACAAAGAGAGGCTGTTAGACAGACAAAGAGAGGCTGTTAGACAGCGAGAAAAGCTGTTAGACAGAAAGACAGAGGCTGTTAGACAGAGAAAAATCTTCATAACTTTTATGCTAGCTTCCTAAAGCTGAATTTCGACATCATTTGCAGTTAAACTGACCTCCAAATATGGCACAAGAATTTCAAGTCAACCCAAATGGCCAACTGCTGTAATTAATTGTATTTTAATGGCAGGACAGATAAAGCCGATAGATCATAAACGAGCGCAAAGAACAACAGCGTTCCAAACAGTCATAATCCAGTTGCGAAAAGTTCAGGAAGGTCACTCAGTGTCACGCCATTTTTGCACCAGACTTGCGATTGTCTAATACGAGAAGCAAGAAAGAGGTAGGTAGGTAGGCAGGTAGGTAGGTAGGTAGGTGGGTAGGTAGGTAGGAAGGTAGGTAGGTAGGTAGGTGGGTAGGTAGGTAGGTAGGAAGGTAGGTAGGTAGGTAGGTAGGTAGGTAGGTAGGTAGGTAGGTAGGTAGGTGGGAAGGTAGGTGGGTAGGAAGGTAGGTAGGTAGGTAGGTAGGTGGGTAGGTAGGTAGGTAGGTAGGTAGGTAGGTAGGTAGGTAGGTGGGTAGGTAGGTAGGAAGGTAGGTAGGTAGGTGGGTAGGTAGGTAGGTAGGTAGGTAGGTAGGTAGGTAGGTAGGTGGGTAGGTAGGTAGGAAGGTAGGTAGGTAGGTAGGTAGGTAGGTAGGTAGGTAGGTAGGTAGGTAGGTAGGTAGGTGGGAAGGTAGGTGGGTAGGAAGGTAGGTAGGTAGGTAGGTAGGTAGGTAGGTGGGTAGGAAGGTAGGTGGGTAGGAAGGTAGGTAGGTAGGTAGGTAGGTGGGAAGGTAGGTGGGTAGGAAGGTAGGTAGGTAGGTAGGTAGGTAGGTAGGTGGGTAGGAAGGTAGGTAGGTAGGTAGGTAGGTAGGTAGGTAGGTAGGTAGGTAGGTGGGTAGGAAGGTAGGTGGGTAGGTAGGTAGGTAGGTAGGTAGGTAGGTAGGTAGGTAGGTAGGTGGGTAGGAAGGTAGGTAGGTAGGTAGGTAGGTAGGTAGGTAGGTAGGTAGGTAGGTGGGTAGGAAGGTAGGTAGGTAGGTAGGTAGGTGGGAAGGTAGGTGGGTAGGAAGGTAGGTAGGTAGGTAGGTAGGTGGGAAGGTAGGTGGGTAGGAAGGTAGGTAGGTAGGTAGGTAGGTAGGTAGGTAGGTAGGTAGGTGGGTAGGAAGGTAGGTAGGTAGGTAGGTAGGTAGGTAGGTAGGTAGGTAGGTAGGTAGGTGGGTAGGAAGGTAGGTAGGTAGGTAGGTAGGTAGGTAGGTAGGTAGGTAGGTAGGTAGGTGGGTAGGAAGGTAGGTAGGTAGGTAGGTAGGTGGGAAGGTAGGTGGGTAGGAAGGTAGGTAGGTAGGTAGGTAGGTAGGTAGGTAGGTAGGTAGGTAGGTAGGTGGGTAGGAAGGTAGGTAGGTAGGTAGGTAGGTGGGAAGGTAGGTGGGTAGGAAGGTAGGTAGGTAGGTAGGTAGGCAGGTAGGTTAATAGGTAATATAGGTAATAGATAAATACGAGTGTAGGTCAGAACATCAGTAAATTTAGTTTTATTGTCGAAAGGGCTATAAAGAAAGAAGCGAACAGCCGACTAAAGGCTAAGTGATGGACAATAGTAAATTATGTCCGCAGTCGGTAGATTTTTCATGGAATTTCGGGTCAGCCGGGCCATTGCAATTGCCCGAGCTGTTTTTTTAAACTTTCCTTTCCCCCCGTGCAGCATCCCTGTTTCTCCAGTGCAAAGATGTAGAATCGTTTTTTGTGGTGAAAAAGAAGTGCACGAAATTTGTGCGCAAAAGAATTAAGGCAACTGGGCACGAATGGGAAAAGGCCTTTGTTATGCTGCCACCTAGCTGGCTAGCTGGGAAAGTAATCCATGGGAAGATACGCTTGTTCAATAATTTCGTCGGAAATCTCCTAAAGCAAGTAATTCGTCACGTTTTCTATTACGAATATCAAACAGGATCTTGTTTTGTAATCCCTCATTTAAGTATTTATTATGCTGAAATAGATTTTAATGCTCCCATTTTGTAAAAGTCCACAATGCTGCAGTTTTATTCATTTTTTTTAATTATTAGTTTTTAATACTCGTAAAATCCTAAATGCTACTAAAAGTAATATAAACTTGAAAAACAATAAAATTTAAATTTTGTTTTAAATTTTCTAAAAAAGTAACTTAATTGATTGTCGTGCTGTAAAGAAAGAAAAAACCACCTTTCGTTAAAAAAATTATTATTAGCATGAAGTAATTATGTATAGATGCGATCCGATGTCCAACATTATTTCTTTACAAAATTTAGTGTCTTCTTACGGTAGTTGCCATCCGTTAAAATCGGAGAATCTCTCTAAAGATCAGAGTTCACGACCTCAGACTTATAGCAAAGCGACGTTGGTTGGAAGAGTCAAAGAATCATGTAACTTAAAGAAATGTTCAATCGAAATGTAATTCGAAGTCTTTCTTTTCGGTCGGTAGCTATTTGAAAATTTTTACGCATGGATGGTTACATGATCAAAGATTTTCATTTAGGATTGCATCGGGTCAAAATGAATGCGTCAACTGATCCCTGCGAGTTGTTACGAATCCCATTGCATCAGTCAATGCTAAATAGAATTTTGCGCATGTATGTGCCTTCGCTAAAGCTTAAGATCTAATCTTTAAGATCGAAATCTCATAGGGAGGGAGACGATATTTTTGACGTCAAACTATCATAAAAAGAGGAAATGAAAACCCGGACCTTTTGAATTCTATTGCGGACAGCTAAACTAACCAACTGGCCACTTTGTGTTCCCCCTATACCTCGTTACTTTTAATTTATGCATGACGCAACAACCTTCTATTACAGAATTTATAGACACACGACAATTGGTTTAATAAAGTCAGCTTTTTGTGTGACCCTTCCTCGTTCATTTCCACCCCGGGGGGGGGGGGGGAGAGGACCTGACTCTGGCCAGGGAAAGCGTAAACCTATTACGTAACCATCTTATAATAAAGAGGATTGAATGAGTGAGTGAGTGAAAACGCAAAAGATCGTGCCATTCTTAGAAATCCAGTCTCGAGTGCTCCTTAACTTGCAAGGCACTGGCATAATACAACACACGGGACAGGAATCTTTCTTCAATTGGTTGGGGCAAGCATTTCACTGTTTAACATATAGCCATACAAAAGGAGCACATAAAAATTGGGATTAAATAAGCCACAATTGAATTCCTTAACAAAGGAGTAAGCATGATTAGCATAAATCGATCAAAAAATTAATTCGAGTCTTAACAAAAAATTTTAAGATTTTTCAAAAGTCAGAGTTCATGATTGCTTGGAAAAAACTAGAAACAGAAGGGGCAAGGATTAGCACCCTTTAGCCTCAGAAATTATGATAGTTTCTAGGCGATGAAAACACCCTCTCTAGGAAGATGAGTCAGGCATACCTTCTGCAACAGTCAACATCCCAGGAGCTTAGCTTAGCTCTAATCAATCCAACTAACCTACATAAGTAACAGAAAAATTTTTACGAAGTTTGAAAATTCCATCAGCATAAAAATTCCCATCACACCTTCCCAGATTTCAAATCGCATCCCATACCACTTGGCAACTAAACGTTGTGATTCTTAATCCACTTCTTTAAACAAATAGTTTCTAAGGTCGAGTAAACTGTACGAGCGTATGTTGGAAATTTGAATTCCTAAAATTATTCAGAATACTTCCCTTAGCTACCATTTTCCATTCCTTTCGTTAATCAGAGAAACACTACTCCTGCTCTCCATCATTTCGCTCGAATGCTGACAGTCACACTTCATGCACGTGACCTGCCACTTTGCGAACTAAGCCATCTAGAAATATGCAGCGTACAACTTATAAATCAAGCTGATTAAAGCGTGCGGCAAGGACTGTGTAGCGTTGTATCAACAAAACTAGATTTTTTTGCGTTGTTAGGGATTTGTTATTCTGAGTGGCGATTGCGTCACCAAATGCATATGAGCGCATGATGGATTGGCTGACTGATTCGGAAGTTGAAGTTGGAGATTAGGTGTGTGACTAATTCCCTCAATATTTCCTGGACATATGCATTCATACTCTAAGTTACAGTAGCTTGAATGATTAGAGAAACCGACAAACCTTTTCTCAGAGAAACCAACTTGAAAGGCACAGGGCCACTAACTTCAAAGACACAAGCACGCCAAATTCAAAGACAAAGGGCTACAAACTTCAAAGATACAGGACAACCAAATTCAAAGACACAGGGCCACCAAATTTAAAGACACAGGGCCACCAACTTCAAAGACACATGGCCACATACTTCAAAGACACAAGGCCATCTACTTCAAAGACACAGGGCCACCAACTTCAAAGACACAGGGCCACCAACTTTAAACACACAGGGTCACCAACTTCAAGGACACTTTCAAGCAGACATGGCCACTAACTTCAAAAACAGAGGACCAACAAAAAGCAAGATTAAGTTTTGGAAAAGCCACGTATTTTCCGCAAAGATAAGAGCCCACACAATTGCAAACACTTTCCCTTGCTTTAATCAAAGCATTAGAAAAAAGAGCTGACATTTGACGCGTGAACTAGTGCAAATTGATTAATGTATTCAGGCACTGAGCAAATTTCTATAACACAGATAAAAAGCAGGCAGGAAAGCAAAAAAAGAGTTGTTTCTGATTAAAAAAATGGCAAGCATTCTAAGACTCGGAGGAAAGTCGCAAGCCCGATCACACGCTGCAGAAACTGCCAACCAATAGCAGGGACTTGCTGAAGGATTCTCTTTAATGCTTAAGTAACCAACCAGCCAATACGTTGGTCTTTATAATTTTCTATATCAGGCTTTTTAAAATTGCAAGAGAAAAAAGCTATTGTAACAAGTTCTGAATCAGAAAATAAACCGGCACCCGAGAATCGCCAAAATGAAGCAATCAATCCAACTGATTATTTCTTTGTGCGCACTGCTACTGCTTGGCACGAGACACGCTGCAGAATCAGCTTCCCAGTGCTCGAGTCGTTCAGGTTCCGAGTTCTGCTTCGTGAGCGGTCCTCTGAGCCACTCCTGCTCACCCGGTGCCGCCTCTCTGATCCTCAAGTTCCAAGACCCCGCCGCATCCTGGTCAGCTGCTCCGGGTCAAGGCCTCAACAAGTGTGGCTCCGTCAGCAACCTCAGACTCACTGGCTGGTCAGGTCCCGAGCTCCAATCTGGACACGTCTCTCAACTGCCGAGCCTTCAATCCATGGAGATACTCGATGGCAATCTGACATCCCTAGGACCGAATATTTGTAGCAACGAGCTGCAAAAGCTCAGTTTATCTAGAAATCGAGTTCGGGACCTCAATCAACAAGCGCTGAGTCGATGCGACAGGTTGGAGTCGTTGGACCTGAGCGACAATCGAATTGAGAGTCTGCCAGACGGTCTGTTGGCTGCCTGTGACTCGCTGAGGATCTTGAAGCTCAGCAGGAATCGGTTGAGTCAGCTCGGACCTCGGGCTCTGCAGGTGACCTGTTTTGAGTATTTGAACTTGATTGCATCTAAAATCGATAAGTTTGATGGACCTGTGGCCTTGAAATGGGCAATTAGCACAAGAAATTAAACAGAATTGGTTGACGTTGTGTCTCCAAGGCGGGTACCCCTCTATCTTAAAGTTGGTGGCCCTGTGTCTCGACGTTAGAGGCCCTGTGTCTTGAAGTTAGTGGCCCTGTGTCTGAAGTTGGTGGCCCTGTGTCTTTGAAGTTGGTGGCCTTGTGTCTTTGAAGTTGGTGGCCCTGTGTCTTTAAAGTTGTTGGCCTTGTGTCTTTGAAGTTGGTGGCCCTGTGACTTTGATGTTGGTGGCCCTGTGTCTTTGAAGATGGTGGCCCTGTGTCTTTGAAGCAGGTGGCCTTGTGTCTTTGAAGTTTGTGGCCCTGTGTCTTTGAAGTTGGTGGCCCTGTGTCTTTGAATTATGTGGCCCTGTGTCTTTGAAGTATGTGGCCCTGTGTCTTTGAAGTATGTGGCCTTGTGTCTTTAAAGCAAGTAGCCTTGTGTCGTTGAAGTTTGTGGTCCTATGTCTTTGAAGTTGGTGGCCCTTTGTCTGAAGTTGGTGGCCCTGTGTCTTTGAAGTTGGTGGCCTTGTGTCTTTGAAGTTGGTGGCCCTGTGTCTTTGAAGTATGTGGCCTTGTGTCTTTAAAGCAAGTAGCCTTGTGTCTTTGAAGTAGGTGGCCCTGTGTCTTTGAAGTTGGTGGCCCTGTGTCTTTGAAGTATGTGGCCTTGTGTCTTTAAAGCAAGTAGCCTTGTGTCTTTGAAGTAGGTGGCCCTGTGTCTTTGAAGTTGGTGGCCCTGTGTCTTTGAAGTATGTGGCCTTGTGTCTTTAAAGCAAGTAGCCTTGTGTCTTTGAAGTAGGTGGCCCTGTGTCTTTGATGTAGGTGGCCCTGTGTCTTTGAAGTTAGTGGCCTTGTGTCTTTAAATTATGTGGCCCAGTGTCTTTGAAGTATGTGGCCCTGTGTCTTTGAATTATGTGGCCCTGTGTCTTTGAAGTTGGTGGCCCTGTATCTTTGTAGTTCGTGGCCCTGTGTCTTTGAAGTGTGCCGCAATGTGTCTGAAGTTAGAAGCCTTTTCTCTTTGAATTTTCCATTTGGGTCACATTCAAAGTGAAGCAGTTTATTTGCTTCGACAGGGCGCCGACCGACTCTTCAAGCTCCACGCCCAGCGCAACCAGTTCCGCACACTCGGCAGCCTGGAGCGCGCGTTCGCTACGAGTCGTCAGCTCAGCCTGATCGACCTGCGTAGCAACGAGCTCTTCGCTTATCTGCCCGCCTCATCAGACGGATTCTGCGGTCCGGACAATGTCACCGTGCTGCTGCACTTTGCCGGCTGCGCTCCGTCGTCCGGAACTGACGGTCGGTCAGTCTGCGAGGCTATTCAGGGCCGAAGGTGCTTGGGAAGATCCGTGCACCTCGTGGTCACCTTCACCAGCTGTCAGGTGTCGCTTGATTTTCTGAACTGATTGTATTTTATAGGCATAAAATTTGTTCATGCGATCAATAGTAGTCCTTGGTAGCATGGTAGCAAACGACAAATAACCTTAATGGCCTCAACCAGGTGCCCTTAGAGACAACGTGTGCCGCCGCAGCTGCAGCCGCCACCGTCGCACCAGCTTTTGCCAATCCACCCCAAACAGCAACTTCTTCTTCAGCTGTTTCGACAGTAAAAGCCAACACAGACGAGCCAAAAACGTCTCCGGTTTGTCCTAGCGTTGCCACAGCGATCCCAGACTGTAGTCTGTTCACACGACTGAGCGATGCAGCGACCGCGGCAACTTCGGACCCGGCCGTCTGGCTGCTGATCGCCCTAGCTTGCACGGTGCTGTTCGCCCTGCTGCAGCTGCTGGTGTCGCTGGCCGTCTGTCACCGGTTGAAGCTCCGCCTGGCCCGGATGCAAGTTCGCCACGAACAGCTGGCCAGAGAGACGGCCAGTCATCAGTCGTTCTGCCAGACCCATCGTCCCTACTGCTCCATGATGTGCAGCAGCCGCCAGTCGGGCCTGAGCGGCGGCCGGATGACGCCGAGCGGACGCGGGCCGTCGTCACAGTTTGGCGGCTTCTCCGACTTCGGCGAGCCGACAACGCTGACGGGCATGTCGCAGTCGCAGTCGATGACGATGCAGCATCAACAGCAGCCGCTGCTCCTTGAACAGCAGCAGAAACAGCCAATTCAAGAGGTTGCTGATGTCAACGCTCTGGAAGGAGCTCCAGATGGTGAGGAATGATGCTGATTGACAGGCGTGTACAAAAAAGCGTGCCGAGAGCAGAATCTGCATGACAAGGATTTTTTGTAAATTTTATATTCGCGTTGCTTTATACCGCTGCTCTCTGCTTACTCAAGCAACCAAGTCTGCTGCTGCTTGGACGCTAAAAATATCAAAAGATATCAAAATTTGTCACGACATGTTCATATTGGCATGATTTAATCGATATTAATTCTTATCCATTTAATGATATCTAAAATGTATTCATTTTTTGCTTCTTTGAGTCACTAAATAAATAAATAAATAATAATAATAATAATAATAATAATTGATTACACCTGTCCCAATGGGGCCAGATGTGCATTGATGTGTAAATAAATAAATAAATGCAAAAAATTTCCTGACGAAGTCCTAGGTTCGAACCTCCACTCTAGGGGAGAAATTTTGCCCCGGAGCAGTGCACTCGTAATTCGCGAATAGCTTGAGTCTTAAGTCTAAACCAACCTGAGATTGGGAAAATTCAGGTCGGCGGGTGTCAAAATACGTATTTTTTTAATTCAATTTTGACCACTGATAATGTTTTGCTGCCAAAAATACCAATGACAACAAATTACCATTTACCATGCGGAGAAATGATAATAGGCGGTAAATTTCAATTAAAGATGCATAATTTTAAAATCTATGCGACAAGATGGCGCCATCAGCTTCTTCTAATCTTTTTATTTATAAGCGTGGTGAAAGCTTGGAAAATAATGTTTTTATAGTTTCAAAAGCCACCCAGGTAGCGAATGACTGCTGATTAACTACATGTTGGATGATAAACAGCTAAGCAAAAGTAAAGACCCAATTCAAGTATCTAGCTGTTTTTGTAAAAACCGGCACAATTTTTTTCATAGCTTGTGTTTTGTATTATTCTGGTATGTTATTGCTTTGGTGGTGCGGGGCCTCTTCTAGAAGCAAAGTATAAAAATTTATAATGTAAGCAATGAGGCTTTGATTTGGCTTGTAGTTACAATCTGGCAAAGAAGAGATTGGGGTTGGTTTCTTATCTATAGACTGGTGCACAGTGTTTTGTGTTTGACTTCGAGTGGGTCAAGGCAGGTCTGGTGGGGGGGGCTGTTTCATCTGTGTCCATAACTGACTGTCTGTATCTGGATTGTCGTGTTTTATCTGTTTCTATTTTTCTTTGAAATCCTGAATTTTATAACACTGCACGCTTAGATAGACCATGGACTCTATGTGGAAATAACATCTGGATTGGGAGTCATAGACGGCTAGAGAAGAATCATAGACGACTAGAGAAGAATCATAGACGACCTGAAAAAAATCATAGCCGACTAGAGAAGAATAATAGAAGATGAGAGAAGAATCATAGACGAGCAGAGAAGAATAATAGACTACTAGAGAAGAATCATAGACGACCTGAAAAGAATCATAGCCGACTAGAGAAGAATCATAGACGACCAAAGAAGAATCATAGACGACTAGAGAAGAATCATAGACGACCTGAATAGAATCATAGACGACCAAAGAAGAATCATAGACGACTAGAGAATAATCATAGACGACCTGAAAAGAATCATAGCCGACTAGAGAAGAATCATGGACGACCTGAAAAGAATCATAGACGACCAAAGAAGAATCATAGACGACCTGAAAAGAATCATAGCCGACTAGAGAAGAATCATGGACGACCTGAAAAGAATCATAGACGACCAAAGAAGAATCATAGACGACCTGAAAAGAATCATAGCCGACTAGAGAAGAATCATGGACGACCTGAAAAGAATCATAGCCGACTAGAGAAGAATCATGGACGACCTGAAAAGAATCATAGACGACCTGAAAAGAATCATAGACAGCGATCAAAAGCATCACTAGATCGAATCTAAAAATTAATTGTAGGTTGAATTGCTGCTTCTTGATGGTTTCCATTCCAGACAGCCATAATTTTTAGGGCTCCTGCATTACTACAAAATAATACAATTGACATTCTCTAATCTCTCTACTATAGGCAGAACAATTGGTCAGAGAGACAAGTTCCGCTCTTGAATTGTCAATCCTGCATATACCAGCATGTTTTGGGACGTAAGATAAACATTATCGGTTTGAACTAAACATGAACCAGAAATGAGGAATTCGATTCTTTTCACAGAAATTTAAATCTTAATTCGTTTATTGGGGCCATTTAACTACTTTTAGTAGTTCGTAAAGTAAAGCAAATTTAAATATCGTTCAAAAATCCTGATAAAAGGTTCTTCTTCAAATTGATATCCGGTCGGGTCAGGAGCAGCTGACTCAAAAATTTAGCGAAATGAAAAAAATGAAAAAACATTAGAGGGCTTTACAGAAATAGGATTGCAAAACTGAAAGGCAGTGTTTTTCTTTAAATCCAGACGTCCACTTCAAACACACCAGTTCTAACAACTTTAAAGACACTGGGCCTTTTAACTTAGAAGATACACACGTTCACCAATTGCTTAATGACCTTAAGACAACAGGGTTCTTCCAAAAGAAGAAGCATGGGAGTAAAAAAATTTTAAACACACAACAAGGTTCAGATTGCAAACCGTTGAACCGTCCCAATTCACACAGAAATCGACATTATATGCATAAATTTCTTACATCCGTTATCTCGTTCAAAATCTATTTCGAGTTGAGTGACGTGCCTTCACTAAAAAAACGATATCAAAATAACCGCTGCTTTGATCTTTAACAAGACGCGGGAACCAGCCAGAACTGTATTTCAACCCGTTATCTTATCTCTAAACCAGCGTTCACACAGATGCGTAACAACTGTGGCAATAATATTACGGGACAGTGTAAAGGGACGCTCTTGTATATATTTTTCATACGGCTAAGTGGTTAAGATGCATATATATACAGTCTTTCGCAAAATCAATATAAGCGAACACCGTGTTAAAAGTTGATCTTTTATGCAAGCCTATTTAAAAACAACAAAACCTTTTGGGACTATCTAAATTAAACTTTGGGGGTTTTCAGAATTGACTTTGATTTGCAATCCACGACCAAGATTAGGCTTCTAGGACCATCCTTGGTATTCTGATATCAATATTGGCACTCTGAGATCAATATTGGCACTCTGAGATCAATATTGGCACTCTGAGATCAATATTGACACTCTGAGATCAATATTGGCACTCTGAGATCAATATTGGCACTCTGATATCAATATTGGCACTCTAAGATCAATATTGGCACTCGGAGATCAATATTGGCACTCTGAGATCAATATTGGCACTCTGAGATGAATATTGGCACTCGGAGATCAATATTGGCACTCGGAGATCAGTATTGGCCCTCTGAAAGTTTTATTAAACAGCTTAATAGGCGGTATTTTATTTATTTCGAAATAAAAGCAGCACAGTGAAAATACGCAGTTTTTATGGTTCTTCTTAGTAAGAAAACTTTGTATTACTTTTCTTTTTATTCTGCTTTCTGTCAGCTCTTATTCCAAGCCAGCAAGTCTCGCTCTTGTGTGCAGCCAGCATGGGTAATTATACTAAGAAGGCAGGCACAACCAAGCGTTACCAGAGAAAATTCTTGCATTTGCGTCACCCTCAACTTGTCAAGTGAAAGAAAAGGCGACAATAAAGGGAAAGAAATTAAAACAAAAATACAATGTGCACTCTAAAATTGTGCCCTGTTATGTGCTCTATCTATCTATCTATCTATCTATCTATCTATCTATCTATCTATCTATCTATCTATCTATCTATCTATCTATCTATCTATCTATCTATCTATCTATCTATCTATCTATCTATCTATCTATCTATCTATCTGTCTTTCTATTTATCTTAATTTGTTTAACTTCTGATGCTTGAACAACACAATATTTGTGGCAGATCCAATCGGTTAATTAAAAAATGTAGACACAGACAGTCGTGAAATGCTAGATTGTTTACAGAAATCAATACCAAAATCAGATGCTGCAAGTACAGGAAAAGAATATGATTTTTGAGCATGTGTTTCATTTATTTTTTGCCAGCATGTATCATCTATACCATTTGTTATTACACGGCTCCATCGGACTTAATTACGTTTTAATTAGAAATAAAAAACATGAAACGGAGACGAATATTACCAAGCAAATGGTTTGGTAATTACTTATGAATGAGACAGGGTGCGCATAAAATAAAAAAATAATTATTATTATCACTCGGTACACCTGACATCCTAATCAGTCTTTTGACTTTTAATCTGCAGATTTGACACCCAATCTTGATATCCGACACCCAATCTACACATCTGACACCCAATCTGCACATCTGACACCTAATCTACACATCTGACACCCAATCTACACATCTGACACCCAATCTGCGCATCTGACACTCAATCAGCACATCTGACACCCAATCTGCACATCTGACACCCAATCTACACCTCTGACACCCAATCTGCACATCTGACACCCAATCTACACATCTGACACCCAATCTACACATCTGACACCCAATCTGCACACCAAAAAACCAATCAAACAACTGACATATGGGTTAAGCTTTTCTGACGACATCCAATTTCCCAAAACTGACGCCCAATTACACGCGTCAATACCTCGATTAATAAATGCGATATGACATCTGCCAGAATTCTATTATGATTTCATATTGCTGACTAATTTTTAATTGGCCTTCCTTTTTGATTTAAACTTAAAATCGTTACCGGGTCAAGACACGGCTTCAAGGCTAAAATGTACTTTTATATTCAGCTACAACTGCACCTCAGTTTCTTCAGCATGATCTCCATTAACTTTGACATTTGATTTTTCGGCACCAGTCAAACCGTATGGCGTCTCCATGAGGAATTGCAGTTCAACGGGATTTGTTTCGTCGCAATCGGAGGCGCCTTCCACAATTGATCGACATCGGCTGTGACAGGCGGTGTCGACGAAGTTCGACGTCAAATTCGCCGGCGTCAATCGGCCGGATATCAACGAATTCCGACTGCAGAGCGTCTGGAACCTCTTCAGCTGGAGATTGCTGTCCAAACCGGAGCCTACGAGCGGCTCCTTGTAGACCTGCAGCCGAGCTATTCGAAGCTTCAACCGATGACAGATGACTAGAGACACGATCAGCATTGCCAAACAGAAGATCACGGTGCCCGCGAGGCTGTACAGCAGCCAGACTCCGTCGGGACGGAGGCCCAGCCTGCGAAGAATCAACATATCGACGGGTGACGCTTCGCTACCAAACTCGACGCTGTTCACTGTTGAACATGCCAAAGGCATTGGTGTCCTGCAATCTGAAGAAGTAGTCTTTGACTCTGCTGAGCATCCGTGGTTGAACCGCAGAGAATCTATTGACACCTGACAGCTGGTGAACGTGACCACGAGGTGCACGGATCTGCCCAAGCACCTTCGGCCCTGAACAGCCTCGCAGACTGACCGACCGTCAGTTCCGGACGACGGAGCGCAGCCGGCGAAGTGCAGCAGCACGGTGACATTGTCCGGACCGCAGAATCCGTCTGATGAGGCGGGCAGATAAGCGAAGAGCTCGTTGCTACGCAGGTCGATCAGGCTGAGCTGACGACTCGTAGCGAACGCGCGCTCCAGGCTGCCGAGTGTGCGGAACTGGTTGCGCTGGGCGTGGAGCTCGAAGAGTCGGTCGGCGCCCTGTCGAAACAAATAAGCTGTGCCATTTTTGGTTAAGTAAAAGACCCGGAGGAAAAAATTCAAGTCAAGGCCACAAGTTTAAAAGATACACAGTGGCACAGTTCAAGGACACAGGGCCACTGACTTCAAAGACACAGGGCCACCTACTTCAAAGACACAGGGCCACCAACTTCAAAGACACAGGGCCACTAACTTCAAAGACACAGGGCCACCAACTTCAAAGACACAGGGCCACATAATTCAAAGACACAGGGCCACTAACATCAAAGACACAGGGCCACGAACTTCAAGGACACAACGCCAACCAATTCCAAGACACATGCAGGACCGCATAGTTCGACGTCAAGTTGAATCCCCATTTCAAAAACACAGGTCCGTCAAGATGCAATTAAGTTCAAATACTCAAAACGGGTTACCTGCAGCGCCCGAGGTCCGAGCTGACTCAACCGATTCCTGCTGAGCTTCAAGATCCTCAGCGAGTCACAGGCAGCCAACAGACCGTCTGGCAGACTCTCAATTCGATTGTCGCTCAGGTCCAACAACTCCAACCTGTCGCATCGACTCAGCGCTTGTTGATCGAGGTCCCGAACTCGATTCTTAGATAAACTGAGCTTTTGCAGCTCGTTGCTACAAATATTCGGTCCTAGGGATGTCAGATTGCCATCGAGTATCACCATGGAGTGGAGGCTCGGCAGTTGAGAGACGTGTCCAGATTGGAGCTCGGGACCTGACCAGCCAGTGAGTCTGAGGTTGCTGACGGAGCCACACTTGTTGAGGCCTTGACCCGGAGCAGCTGACCAGGATGCGGCGGGGTCTTGGAACTTGAGGATCAGAGAGGCGGCACCGGGTGAGCAGGAGTGGCTCAGAGGACCGCTCACGTAGCAGAATTCTTGGCTTAGATAACTGTGACATTTTTGAGTCTCAGCGGCGGACCAATGGTGGCTGCAGCAGAGGATTAGCGAAAAAATAACGTGGAGATTAATTAATTTCCGTCTGATGATTGACATTTTTTCGGCTAGAAAACCGGTGTAAAAGAGAATAAATTATTTAGGAGGGGAACTTCTTTTCTCCAGGCACCTATTGTAGATGTGGTGATGTGAGTAGTTGTGGTCAGAGTGTTGTTTTTTATTTAACAGGTAGCTTTGTGCAGAACCTTGTTCTTCAAATTCTCCGTGAGACTGAGATAATTATACCGAGCTGTACGCATTTTCTATTAGCTTCTTCCACAATTGTACAGCAGTATTCTTTTCGGTTTTACTTCTCAACCAATCGACGGTCTACGGTCCCTGGGGGTCTTGGGTGGGTGAGTTCTACAGTGGGTTAGACTTTTGCATATAGCTATAGGAGGGCCTTGTGTTGACACACTGTTATACGAGCTAGCTATTGCGTACACAGCCTAGAAGATATGTGACAAAAAAGCTGTAAAATAAATGCCTGGAAATAGTGTGGCTTCATCCTTGATACTAAAGTATTTATTCCGCTTTTCATAAATATTTTCATATATAGTGTTCTGGCTATTAAGCCGCAGCAAAAATTCTGGCTATATTGTTTCCAGCCTCGTTTATTATTTTGCCTCTTGGTCTCCTTGCCTCTGGATTTCAACGCAAAAAACGAAAGCTACTGTACTCAGAGGGGGACTTGGCCCACAGACACATGGGCACTTGATTATTCGTAAAATATATAACATAAAAAGACAATTGAAAATTAAATGAAAGAAAGCTCTTATTAACATTCCCCCCTCCCTGAAAGGACTCCCTATCAGAAAAAAATACCATACGTACGAGCGTACATGCAGCAGAGTTTCGTGTCAACTTTAACATATCCACTCAAAGTTCCGTCACCCTTCAGTTACTGTCCGTTTCGCTCAAGCAAGCACAATTTAGTTACAGGTCGCAGTAGCTCGCCACTGCCGGTCCGAACTCGAACAACCCGGACGAGCCCGTCGCGTCCCGGGAACACCTCGATTACCCGACCGAGGTGCCAGTGTCCACGCGGCGTATTTGGCATTAGCACCAGGACAACATCACCAACCGCCAGATCCGCTCGCTCGCTTGTCCACTTGGTCCTGGCGTTCAGGCCAGGCACCCACTCGCGGAGCCAACGATGCCAAAAGTGCCGCACCAGTTCTTGCACTCGACGCCAGCGCCGCTTCGGGTCTCGCGTGACCTCTGCGTTCTATCGATTTACATGTCTTTTAAATAAAAATTGACTATTAATCGTTAGTTTTTTCGCTTTAAACGACAACTATTTCACGCTAGCTACTTTAGTATAAAGTAGAGTATTGAGCAAATTGGGCCGGTTAATAATTAATGACTAATTAGCGAGATTTGAAAAACGTAAGATTTTGTACTTTCTTTAAAAATTACTTTCGTTTCGTTCGATGATGCTCGTAGTTATACCTCTATTTATGGTAAAAATTCAGCTTACAATCAATCTTGCCAAATAGAGACGGCACAGTGAGGATAGGGTCGGTAAATAAAAATTTAATTTATGTCCGCATCCGAATTCGCGGTCCATGCTCGGCCGCCGAACGTTCCATGGCCGTCGAGTCATCCAACTTCTGCACATTTTTGGCGTCATGAATTTCATATAAATTATATTGAGCTGAGTTGATTCACAGCTCCTTGGAATTTAAACTTTGACAGCAGCTGTAGCAATACTTTTCAGCTAATACAAAGTTTCATCTACAAACTAACACGATGATGCAATCATGTAACCAGTCGAAAAAATAGAATGTTTCCATAAAATTATTAATTAATTAAGCGAACAAATTTCTCACAGGGATCTCTTGTCCGATAAAATTAGTGGATTTCAAAGCAAAAAAGCCAACAAAATGACGGTCGTTACAGTTAGAGAAATGACGATTTGGGATTCTCCATAGAACAGTTTAAAGTGTCCTTTACGCGGATACATTGAAAGTGTATATATGGTGTAAATATGCAAGTAGCTCGTAAATACTGTCTTTAAGTCTTTATTCAAGCAGTACTTTAAGCTGACTAGCTAGGTGTCAAAAACAAGTGGGAGTGATAGCAAAAGGCCATAAGGCCATCAGAAGATATTTAGAATAACCACACGGTCAAACAGAATATCCATAATAAAGCGGAATATTTTAAAAGAATATGCTGCATATTGATTGACGGTCCAACAACCATGATGTACATGTACACGACGAATGGCATGCACTGACAGCTCGCTAAATGGGGTCGATAAATGCTCAACCCCTCGGCCAAATCGGCCGAGAAATTGAGATGAAAAATTGTCGTTAATCAGTTATATTGCTTTACACTTCCTTGCTCTACGCTTCATACTCAAGGGTGTCGTTGTTCATATTTTATACTTTGTAATGTAATTCAATTAATACGATAATTTATCTTGGTCCCAAAAGTTTTAGTGAACTTTGTGTAAATTTTAAAATTAAGAACGAATAACTATTAGACAGTATTAACTATTAGACAAGCGTAATGTGTGCAAAACTAAACTTATTTTTGCCATTTATAACAAATTTCCTACACTTTCAGAAGACTGATTTTCAATGAAATGCCGCTGTTAGCCTAGCAAAATAGCAAAGCAACGCATGAAAAAACACACGTAAAAAGGTACTTATGATCATTGATCAGTGAATAATTATGAAGGGCACGCTTATAATTGCATAAAGAGTAGCTGTTATTAGAGTAGGCTTAAGTTAGGCCTACTTTTAGCATCTTAGGCTAGTCTAGTCCTATTCCTTAAAATTGTGCATTACCTATATCAGCTCGATGGCTCCAACTTGTCTTGAGATCATTAAAAAATAAATCAAAATTACACCAAGTAAATTCTTTCTTATCGAAGCAGTAGTAGTAGTCTGTATTTTGGAACTTCTAAATGCCAATATTGTATACCTAGTAACAGTACTTGCTTTTACCATTTTTTTCATTTTTAAGTCAAATTAAACAAGATAATACACACATAGACTATAGTATACCACAATTTTTGCTTTTATATTTTTATATTTGATAAACAGAACATAAGTGGGTTCTGAGTATCTTTTAGTTAATTTTTGGAACTATTAATTATTTTTTATCATTATCAATTCAATTGCATTCTAAATTCTATTTTATATCTAAAAATGGCATTCCTTCATTTTACAATCTCCTACATTTGTCCTATAGAACATGGCACTTTCGTTATACCTGTTTAAAACATAGGAGTCTGGTTTGTTTAAGAGTGGAGTATATTCCAAGACACAAATTCCTTTATGAAACATCATGGGCCACAATTTTATGATGGAGAAGGGATGTCTCTATATTCAGTTTCGTTTTACGATCATTTGAATGGAGGAAATGTATGGAAATGATTGTATAATGAAACTTAAGCTTTTCGACAATTTCATAATACAATCATCCATATATATTTCCTCCATTTAAATGATTGTATATTATGAATTTAAAAAAATCAAGCTATCCTGTTTATAAAGTCACTGAAGCTACGCGACTATATATTCAGTTTCATTTTATGATCATTTAAATGGAGGAAATGTATGGAAATGATCATATTACAAAACTTAAGCTTTTCGACAATTTCATAATACAATCATCCACATATATTTTCTCCATTTAAATGATCGTATATTATAAATGAAATCAATTAAGGTACTGTGCTTGTAGATTGGCTAAAGTTACAGGAGTCAGTTAGTTCATCAAATTAATTGTTGCTATCATTCCACGCCCAACACCCCCTCACTTTCGTTATACAATCATTTAAATGGTAAGAGATGTATGCAAATGATTAGATTACGAAAGTGAGGGGGGTGTTGGGAATGGAATGATAGCGACAATTAATTTGATGAACTAACTGACTCCTGTAACTTTAGCCAATCTACAAGCACTGTACCTTGCTTGATTTCATTCAGGATATACGATCATTTAAATGGAGGAAATGTATGTAGGTAATTGTATTACAAAATTGTCAAAAAGCTCAAGTTTTGTAATACAATCATTTCCATACATTTTCTCCATTTAAATGATTGTAAAATGAAACTGAATATATGGTCTTTTGATTGTTCCTTCGTTTACGATTTTTTGAATTATACTTGAAATTAACATCAATCAAAACTGCCTTGCGGTGTTTTAACTCATGGAGAATTTTTGTGTCATTTGCATTGTGTGACTGTCTTTTACATGGGGATCGTATAACCAAAATGCTAGGAATGGTGATCGTAAAACAAAAGAATGCCCTAAAAATTTCATAATATGATTTTTTGTACAATGATTATAAACCAATCAACTATATAAAAGATAAATAATTTCTATTAAATATATTTTTTGGGGATCATTCAAATATAGAATTAATATTTCTTGTTTTTTCTTAAAATATAGCCATATGCCTATAGGAAACTTTTCTAATATCATTAACCTAATTTACTCCATTCTATAATAATGCAGCCTATTATAGTGTAGACCTATTCAAAGCTTATCCCTAATGTGTCACTGTCACCATAGTCAGGATCATGTCCCAAGTAGAGATGGTTCAAAATGGAATTTTTTATCTGATTCGATTTGATTCGAATATCTGGAGAACTGATCCAAATATGGAATAATACCAAATACGAATATTTAAACGAATTAAGTCCCCAACTTACTACTTATTTGTGAGACTTCAGTAGTGAGTAGCGGACTTATAAAAAATTAAAAAGTTTATTTGCACTGCACCACAAATCACAAGGACGAAAACATCACAAAGACAAAAACATCACAAGGACAAAAACATCATGTCGGTTTCACGAAAAAATTTCCAGACAGGTGAGCACTTGATTGAAGCCATGATTGGATTTGAAACTTGGTTTGGAAATGTAGAGCTACTCAGCCAGCACATGATATTTAAAAGCCAGCCCAACTCCCCCTACTCCCTTCAGCAACCCTCAACCAACAGACACACAGCTCTGTTGTGTAATAGAGCTGACGTGGTTGACAACATGCTTGACTCACAACATGCTTTCATGTCTTATGAAACATGAAAACCCCTTTCTTTCCTCAAGAAGTCGAGCAATGCCACATGCTGTCCTATCCTTAAGTCCCTCCCTCATTCCATAAGCCCACAACCCCAACACACTCGTGTCTCTTGACTTGGGAGTCATGACTCATCAAGCTCAAGCTGCTCTGTCTGTAAAAATTTGATACGCCCACCACCCCAACACTCGTGCAAAGTTTTGATGAAAATCAAAGTGGATATTTGGTATTCAGATTAGAAACATTTCAATTCCAATTCAATCCAAATATTCAGTCAATTCGATTCAAATATTCGAATAATCAAATATTTGAACCATCTATATTCCCAAGTGCACCAAAAAAAATGCAATAAAAACTTGTGCAACGTGTGCCAAGATATTTTTTAGGCTTTTAATTTTATTGGCTAATGGAAATAGACTGGGATTATCAACTTAGTCTTTGTGATTGAAAAGCATTATTGCCTGTGTTTATAATTATAGTTCTAGACTAGATCCTAATTCTTCATCAGTGGATCTTAAAAGTTAAAAAAATATTTTTATAGGGGCTTATTATTATTAATACTATCAAGCAATTTTTATCCTGATTTAGACTATAAGGCAAGGACCCCTAACTTATAAATTAAGTTTTTATGGTTTTAATAGGCAAACCATTTGGCTTTTGCTCATTTTTCTCATTAGTATCTAGCACTGGGCCTCTTTTGTATAGATTTCAATAGGATTGCTACCTATCCAAAATTGTATTTTATTACCCAATTAAAATATACAATTTGGGTTAAGGAGCCTCTGTATGCCTATATTGACTTAACATAACAATTTAAAAGAATCTATTTTAATCAAAATGTGACATGCAAATAACCCAACCCCTTACCTTACACTGTCTAACCCCTTTTAACCATAGCCATAGGTGACTAGGCTTTAAAAAAGGCAAAAAACCTACTAGTGTATAGCAAAAATTTGTTTAAAAAGTCTTTTTTTACCACCTTTAAGCTAATACTCAATCAACAAAATTGTTTTAATATAAATAGGTAAGGAGAAGTTATGAAAATTTTACTTGCATTATAGGACCACCCTTTGTATAGATCTAAAGTTTCTAACCATTTTAATAACTTTTGTAGACCAATTTTTTAATGATGTAAATTCATCTAGTAAGTTAGACATTGCTAAATCATTTTTTTGCAGAAAGATCTTTACAAATGAGCAGTCGAGCCAGCAAGCGTCAGTCAGTGGTTCAGGCAGACCAACCCGAGCTAGATAGGCAGGTTGCCGCTCTGCAGCAATTAGATGCTAGCTGTAAAGAGATTTGTTCGGCTAGCAAAACTGCTTGTCAATCATTGAAGAAATGCGCCCCAGCCGAGTGGGATTTGGTTACTGGGTTGATGCAGCATTCGGATCAGTTTCCCGATTTGCAGGCCTGTCTAGACACTTGGCAGGGCTTAGTGCGAGCCAAGGAGCTGGCCTACGACCAGCTGGCGAATCATATTAGCCGATTTGTGGCTAAGCCTATGGCCCAGTTGCAAAGGATTCCGCCGTGTGTTGCGCGTCAGGTGGGGACCTGCGTTTTGGGAGTCCGTATTTTAGCGCTGCGCTTGTCTGATAGGAATGGGGATTTCTATTGGACCTGCTTGGCAACAAGGGATTTCTATTGGATCTGCTTGGCAACAAGGGATTTCTATTGGATCTGCTTAGCAACAAGGGATTTCTATTAGATCTGCTTGGCAACAAGGGATTTCTATTGGATCTGCTTAGCAACAAGGGATTTCCATTGGATCTGCTTGGCAACAAGGGATTTCTATTGGATCTGCTTGGCAACTAGGGATTTCTATTGGATCTGCTTGGCAACTAGGGATTTCTATTTAATCTGCTTAGCAACTAGGGATTTCTATTGGATCTGCTTAGCAACTAGGGATTTCTATTTGATCTGCTTAGCAACTAGGGATTTCTATTTGATCTGCTTAGCAACTATGGATTTCGATCATATCTGCTTAGCAACTAGGGATTTCTATCATATCTGCTTAGCAACTAGGGATTTCTATTGGATCTGCTTAGCAACTAGGGATTTCTATTTGATCTGCTTAGCAACTAGGGATTTCTATAATATCTGCTTAGCAACTAGGGATTTCTATTTGATCTGCTTAGCAACTAGGGATTTCTATTTGATCTGCTTAGCAACTAGGGATTTCTATTTGATCTGCTTAGCAACTAGGGATTTCTATTATATCTGCTTAGCAACTAGGGATTTCTACTATATCTGCTTAGCAACTAGGGATTTCTATTTGATCTGCTTAGCAACTAGGGATTTCTATTATATCTGCTTAGCAACTAGGGATTTCTACTATATCTGCTTAGCAACTAGGGATTTCTACTATATCTGCTTAGCAACTAGGGATTTCTATCATATCTGCTTAGCAACTAGGGATTTCTATTATATCTGCTTAGCAACTAGGGATTTCTATTATATCTGCTTAGCAACTATGGATTTCGATCATATCTGCTTAGCAACTAGGGATTTCTATTATATCTGCTTAGCAACTATGGATTTCGATCATATCTGCTTAGCAACTAGGGATTTCTATTATATCTGCTTAGCAACTAGGGATTTCTATCATATCTGCTTAGCAACTAGGGATTTCTATTATATCTGCTTAGCAACTAGGGATTTCTATCATATCTGCTTAGCAACTAGGGATTTCTATTATATCTGCTTAGCAACTAGGGATTTCTATCATATCTGCTTAGCAACTAGGGATTTCTATCATATCTGCTTAGCAACTAGGGATTTCTATTATATCTGGTTGACATTTTGGGATTTCTATTGAATCTGGTTGACAATATGGGATTTCTATTAGATGTTGATATTTTGGGTTATCTATTAGATCTGGTTGATATTTTGGGATTTCTGTTAGATCTGGTTGATATTTTGGGATTTCTGTTAGATCTGGTTGATATTTTGGGATTTCTATTAGATCTGGTTGATATTTTGGGATTTCTATTGGACCTGGTTGTCATTTTAGGATTTCTATTAGATGTGGTTGACATTTTGGATTTGGGAATTTCATTTTTGATTTCTATCGAATCTGCTTGACATTTTGGTACTTGTATGGGATCGGTTTGATTTTGGGATTTTTCTTGGATCTGCTAAATGTTTGGAATTTCTATATGATCTTTTTGTCACCTTGGGTATTCGTATTGGGTCGGGTAAGCACTTGAGATAATTGAATTATTAATATTAATTCTTGTTGGTATTGATACTTAATATACAAAAAGGGATCAACTTTATTTAAAAAAATCCCACTATTCCCAATCACGCTAACAAGGTGAAGCGCCGCGAACGCAAGCAGAGCGAAGAGGCCAGCCTAGAGACCAACCTGGCCAAAGAGGAAGCCAAAAGCGGTACCTACGGCAGTCGCACAGGCAAAAAGCTGGCCGCATTGGCCTACCTGCGCAAAGATTTGGAGTCCACTCGGAATCAACTAGCTCAGCTGAACGACGCGTTGCTAAGTGATCTACAGGCGCTGCAGGTGAGGCAAATTATGTAAAAGTTCATTTGTCATTATTTTTTATGTAGATTGGGCGATTTCTAAGCCTCAGATAAAAAAATTCCCCAATTGTCTAAACTTGTAAACCTAGAAATAGGAGACAACAATGTTTGCAATTTCCACCCAGCCGAGATTGGGAACAAGTTTAAGCTGGGAAAAATTTACAGTGGGTGTTGCGGAATCTTCAACCCACGAGAAATCCCAATAAATTTGTCATTCAAACCCGAAGGCGGCCAGACCTGATTACGCCAGGCCCTGTGTTAGAGCCGTGGCTCAGGCCGAGGCCCAGCACTTTGACCAGATGGCCCAGCTGTGCGCCAGGGTCAGCGACTGTTTCGCCGCGGAAGAAGATTTCATCTGTTTGACGGCCGACTCCTACGCTGAGATGACCAGGGATAGGTTGAAGCAGATACGAGCTCTGAGCATTGTGGCTGACACCGCTGAGTCTTGATTGGTCACTGATCGTATTAGGACAATTTTTTGCAGATTGATGTATCTATTTTTTATTTAATGGTTCTCTATTTTTATTACACAATTATTCATTACGAAGTTGATTGTAATGTAAAATGTTTATTCAAGATTCGTCGACTTTCGGAATTTAGGGATATTCTAGATTCGTCGTTTTTGGATTTAGGGATATTCTAGATTCGTCGTTTTGGGATTTAGGGATATTCTAGATTCGTCGTTTTGGGATTTAGGGATATTCTAGATTCGTCGGTTTGGGATTTAGAGTTGGGATCCTTGATTTTTCCATTCTAGATTATTTTTAAATTCAGAGTCGTTAATTTAAATCTCTGTATACAAGCTATATATGTTTTGCATTCGTTGATTGATCTGTTTTCTTATTCCAGATTTAAAATTTATCGTGATTTGTCTACTCCAACTTTTTTTAATAGTTTTCCCCTTAATATAGCGTGATTCGTCGAAAAAAATCTAGCAAATGTTTTACCGAATTGTCATTTCAATCAAATTTAGCTACATTCATCCGTATAAAGCTCAATTAACAATATCAGGTTTGTTAAAATTAGTGTTTTTTTCTGTTAAAAGTGCATTATTTAATATGTACATAGGTCATAGATACGAAATGTTATTTACTCCGGCATAAGCACTGTGTAAATTTTTTGTTATAATCTAATAAAATTTGCGATTATTTGAATTAGTTTTTCAAGTAAAAAAATTTTAAGCAACAGTGTTGTCTTAAAAACTGCAGCCATTAACTCATCTTTATTTCTAGGAATCAAAGTCCGTTTATTTAAGTCTAACAGGAGATTTGTAACTGACGCAGTCAATCAATATGCAACGAAAGAGACCTATCACAAATTAAAAAAATTGTATATATACACTTAAGAGCATCTGTACTTGTATTGTCTAAAGTAGATTAAGATACAAAAATTATGAATTCTGACGTGTAACGAAGTGACGCGAAGAGTTTTGACAAAACTGGGCGCAATACATTCGTTAATTACGGATGATACAATATGTTATCATGTTTTTTTGTCATGGAAGATTCACTTTAAAAAAGTTAACGTACAGTAGTTAAAGTAATATAAGATTTTTAAAAAAATTCGCTAATAAAACAAAATCTTGTGGGCCAACATCGCTTTGTTCCATTATTTGTAAAATTTAGTGTTTAGCTAAATAAATATATTTTATCCAAGCAATTAGGGACAGAAAAGCGGTTTAACGAAAAGTGGTTTGCAGGTAAGGAATTATAGGGTAATACACACTGCTGACACATTTTATCGATTATTTTCTACCCCACTCCGTATCATCGCTGTCCGGTGTGCGCATACGTGCGTTTCTTTGTGTACACTATGTACTTAACCCCCCACCCCACTCCGCTCTCTCCCGCTTAGCGCTCCTATCTATGCAAGATAAATTTACGCATTTAAGGCTCATTCACACTGCCATCAATTGAGTTCATTTTAAGTACATTTTACGTGATTATAAAATCTGTGTGATTTGACTTCATTTGATGGCAGCATGAACGAGCCTTTTTAAGGCCTGTGTTTTTAAGCTATACTGAATCCAACCTGATAGCCTTGGTTTTTTTGTTCCTAAACGGAGGATAGTAAAAGTACATATAGGATTTTCGGGGATAGAAAGTGGGAGAATAATATAGGAGTCTACAAAGAATATAATTTATGGCAAGAAAAAACAAAGCCGCCCGTTTTCTATATATAGTCATTGTGTACAAAAATTCCTTGATGAAAAATCGCTCAAACTACTCAATCTTCTCTACGCCGCTGTAAATTCCGACGCGCCGTTCTCCGCGCCACGGCGTCCAAACCGGCGCCAAATCTTTTGGCTGCCAAACCAGAAAATGCTGCGTTCAAGCCGACAAAAGCGGCGAAGACCAGCCAAGACGTTGCTAACCAAAGTACGGACAGGGCAACAAAGACTAGCCAGGCTGCTATGAATATGCACAGCCAAATCTTTATCGCCGTACTTGGCAAACAAGCGTCGGTCGGTTGGCTTTGATCGCCGCTAGCCGGATCAGCGTTGATAATATTATTAGAACAAAGACTAGAATCTTTGTCGCGCCACAGATTGCGCAACCAATCGGCGGCCAGGCGGGCGTCGGTGGGCACCGTGCTGGCCGGATGTCGGCGAACTCGCCAAGCAACGCCAGCTGGCAGGCGGCCGCGCAGAAAGTCCAGCTCGGTTGTTGGCGGCGGGTTCGAGTCCGCATTGATGAAATCCTGAGTTAGGTCGTACACAGCGTCCAGCCGGTCTGCGGGTTGTGTCGGCTTGCTTTGATGTAGCATGTCATGTAAATTTTTTAAATTTTGAGCTTTGGCTTCCCTTAGCCAGCAGTATTGGCGCCCCCCTAGCTACCAATTTTACCGCCCCCCTAGCTACCAATTTTAGCGCCCCTCTAGCCGCAATTTTTAGCGCCCCCTAGCTACCAATTTTAGCGACCCCTAGCTACCCTAGCCCCCCTAGCTACTATTTTTTGCTTTGGCGCCCCTAGCTACCATTTTTAACGCCCCCTAGCAAACATATTTTGCGCCCCCTAGCTACCATTTAAGTGCCCCCCAAGCTACCATTTTTAGCGCCCCCTAGCTACCATTTTTTGCGCCCCCCAGCTACCATTTTTTTCGCCTCTTCGCTACCATTTTTAGCGCCCCCTAGCTACCATTTTTAGCTTTGGCGCCCCTAGCTACCATTTTAAGCGCCCCTAGCTACGAGTTTTAGCGCCCTTTAGCT
Organism: Macrostomum cliftonense; assembly: GCA_950096795.1. Classification (NCBI taxonomy): domain Eukaryota; kingdom Metazoa; phylum Platyhelminthes; family Macrostomidae; genus Macrostomum; species Macrostomum cliftonense. The sequence goes on from CATNEM010000174.1 coordinate 677,207, forward strand.
ACCATTTTAGTACCCCCTAGCTACCATTTTTAGCGTACCTTAGCTACGATTTTTAGCGCGCTCTAACTGCCATTTTCAGCTTTGACGCCCCTAGCTAGCAGTTTTAAGGCCACACCTAGACAGCAGCTTTGGCGACCCCCTAAGATGTGACCCCTGCGCGCCAACTGTCCCTCAAAAATGGATAAAAAATTAAATTTAAAAAAGTCGGCCAACTAACCGCCCAGTTGCTGTCGAAGGTGCACAAAACCCAGCGTGCGCGGCTGCAACACCCGCTGCAGCGGTTCCAAGCCCTCTTTGGCTGCGTAAGAGTCGCTGCGGGCTTTCGTTTCGGCCGTGAAGTTGGTGCCCTCGGGAAATATTAGGATCTAAATTCGATGTATTTTTTAGGGAGAAGCAACCAATAAAAGTTCGAGTTAAATTATAAAAACACTCTAGTATAGATTTTCTTATCCATGTGCCTTAACACAGTCTCATGATCTGCTCCATCACCCAGTCTCCGATGATCTGCTCCATCACCCAGTCTCCGATGATCTGCTCCATCACCCAGTCTCCGATGATCTGCTCCATCACCCAGTCTCCGATGATCTGCTCCATCACCCAGTCTCCGATGATCTGCTCCATCACCCAGTCTCCGATGATCTGCTCCATCACCCAGTCTCCGATGATCTGCTCCATCACCCAGTCTCCGATGATCTGCTCCATCACCCAGTCTCCGATGATCTGCTCCATCACCCAGTCTCAGTTGCTATTTTACAGCATCAATCGTTTACTGTCTCATCTAATTTATCACATATTTATCTTCTAATCTATTGTAGCTCGAAATGATTACTTACCTGGGTCTTGCATCCAACAGTATTAAAATAGTCCACGCACTCAGTTATGTAGGGCCCATCCTCACTCCACGATCGCTGAAGAAACATGTAGTGCGCCGCTTGCATAGCCCAGCCAGGCCCGGGCAGGTTCTTTAATTCTCGTTTCATAACAATTTTCAGAGTGGACAAGCAGCCAAAGCGCATTAGCAAATACCAGGCGTACATCCAGTCAAGTCGGCTCGGATGGTTCATAATAATGATTGCGCAATCTTTCTCATCAATGGGATCGCCGTAGTGTCTGAACTCTAAGCCAACAAACAATTCCATTAGAGCCTAGTTATTAAGTGTGTAAAAACATCAGTTTAGTTTTTAATCATTTTGGTAAAATTGTAATACACTCATTACAGTACCAACTGTTACTCACTGAAGCAAATGTCAGCCATGCTGCAATCAGCTTATCCATGGTAAAGCGAAATAGTCTGGGTGAGACAGCTACCAGCCAGAGCAATGGACCCATTAGAAAAATGCATCCCAAGTAACTACTTAGGAAAAGTAGTAAAAAGAAAATTGCTGGACGGACCTTAAACATATTTCATTTATTCCTGCAAAAGTATATTAACATACAGAATTTGTAAGTAAGTAAATAATACTATTATAGTATTCTAGAAGACAGAGATTGTTTTCTATATTTTCACTGAAAATATATAGAAGCATTTGCAAAGTATTTTTTGACCATTTAAAAATTTAAATAAAATGACTAATTTTAGTAAAAAAATAATAACAGAATTACTTTATTGCCTCCATATAAAGTAATTAAAATAATAACATATATATTGCTTAATTAAAAACATTTACATGGCTATCTGTCTTATGAGCTTCATAATCAAGTTAGGACTATCAAAATCTAAATAGGTCTAGTAATCTTAGCAATACCAACATAAATCTTTATATAATGAATTAAATTTTAGTAACAAATAAGTTTATCAATAACATGATATTTGGTTTAAAGTTGCCTGAAAAATTTTGTTTCTGTTTTTACAGAATAAATTGGACATAAAAATCTAGCAAAAATGGCAATATTTTGAGTATAATGGAATTTCTTTTTGTTTTTTTTTGTATTGAAGAATTTAATAAAAGATTTTTCTGAGCAGTTAAGAAGAACTTAACTGATTTACTCTCATTCAGTAAAAAGTATTTTTGTAAAATGCAAATAACTGATGGATGCATTTGTTTCAATAGCAAACAAAGTATTTTCAGCAAAATATTTTGGCTTGTTATAATGTTCCCCCTTGAAGAATCCAGCTAAAACTTATCTGCTTATAACAACCTACATATTATTAAAGTAATGCTGCTGCAATATTCTACAAATTTAAATAAAACAGAAAGTAAAACAGCTAAAATTTGCCGCTGACACATTATAAGGGTAAGGCGAATATTGTGTCACAGGATTTAAAGTAAAACAGGGTCTCAGAGCATAGAAAAACGCAAATTTTTCGGCTTTGAAATTTCGCAGGGCATTAAAGTTACATGCATTTTCAAGTTCAGAGAGCTTAATGTTTAATTGATCTTTAACTTAAAAAAAGTGATAAGCAGCAAGCATTAAGCAGCATTAATGCAACATTAATGTGGTTAATGCTAAGCAGCATTAACCACAGAAATATATTCACCCACAATAGAGCAGGTTAAAAAAGTGCCGTAAATATGATCAACTGTAACCCTATATTTTATCAAAAAGTAGTACTTTTTTTGGACAAAATAACTTTTTTCCTTCAAAACAACAAGCAAAAAATAATAAATACTTTTATCAACAAATTTTGATTTTTTTACTAGATAAACTAGATAAAATGCGATAATCTTGCGCGCCGTTTTACATATCTTTAGCGTACAGTGAAATTGTAGACGCGTTGCTTTATTAGAAAACAGCTGCTGCATTCGTTAGTAGGGCTTTCAATGGGCCTATTTATCTAGCTAAACAATGTATTGATAAAATTATATCCTAAACTACATATTTTTAATTATCTGCAATAGGAGCTAAAATAGAATAAAGTTATTCATAATCATGTTGTCTAGGCTTCTTTGTTGTTAAATTATAAGTGTAACTATTTTTATCTTTATTATTCAAGCTCATGAGGAATTTATATCAAAAGCAGTTATCCTTCTGCAAAATCAATCATTTGTTTAGGTTTTAGACACAATTTAATAATAATTTTTTGTTTAGACCATACAAATCGGACTTAAAAAGTACTATTCTAGTCAAAATGAATTTTGACCCTCTAGTATTTAAATCTAATTGCTGAATAACTCAAACTTTTGAAGACGCTTTAATAGCACTGAAATTAAATATATATACTGAATTTTAGATTTTCTACAAAAATATTTCACCATATAAGCAAGCTCCTTGTTTGATTTTTGCCCAGTGTTTCAGAAGTTACTTAGCTTGTACTTGCTTTTCTCAACATTCAAGCAAAATAATTGCCCATGCCATCTCTTATGAAAATTTGTGCTTGATTTACAAATGACTTAATTGTAATAGCATGAAAACATCTGTCCATATTTCATTTTCACATTTACTATTCTATGTCATGTTTTGTTACATGTTTTTCAAAAATATTTTAATGTTTTATAATTAATATGTGCTATTACTACCATTAGTATATTTTGTTATTACTTTACATGATATAGTGGTTATGCACAAATATTTCCCCAGAGTTCTTTTTTACCAAAACTATTTTACTACACACATTGCTGCCTTACTCAAAAGCCCCAATCCAATTAAAGGACAATTAATTTATAAAAAACAATAGAAGACATGTAGAAGAAAATCTTCAAAGAAAATTTAGACCAAAAGTGAACCTAAAGTCCTAAACCCAGATTCATCAACCATGCCATGTATACATGAAAACCCCGCGCACCCACTAAAACAACCGCAACTGCCCGCGCCCGCAGCCGCACACAAAGCCAATTCGCGATCCGAAGGACGCGATCGGACGCGGCTTCTCGCAGCCGTTCCCGCTGTTCCGCCGCTGGCAGAAGGACGCGGCCAGATGCGGCCAGTTCGGCAACGCCGACACCTTCGTGCTGGCCACCGCCTGTCCGCAGTCCATGACGCCGTCGCAGCGCCCCATGCAGCTGGCTGACGTCTGTGACAACTCCTTCCTGTTCCTGTCCACTCTGCACAGCCGCAAGGGCAGCCAGATCTCGCAGAACAAAAACGTCTGCCTCTACTTTGATTGGCTGCACATCGGGCGTCACGTGACCGTAGCCGGCGAGACCTCCATGATCAGAGACCGTCACGTGATCAACAGCTACTTCCAGAAGATTTTCACGCCTGAGCTCAAGTGCTACTTCAGCGCCATCGACTCCAACCAGAGCAAGGTGATCGACGCCGAGTTCAAGGAGAGGTTCCACGAGCTGCGCGTCAAGCTGGCTCAGTACAAAGACTCGAAGATCCCGCCACCAGAGTCGATGCTGCTGTTCAAGGTTGAGCCGAATCACTTCGAATTCTACGAGAACTCCAAGGAGGTCGGCAACGTCCGCCTGACGTACGCGAGATTTGTTGAGGGCACGCCGGTTGATAATCGGTTCACGTTCTGCGCGAACCCCGACTGGGTCATCGAGCAGATTGCTCAGTAACATGATATCAAATATGATTAGCTGTACCACTCAAACTTGCTATTATTAGTAGCGTACGAAGTAAATTTACCGCCATATTTTTTTCTGTGCATTAGCAACGCATTTATTTTGTCTCAAGAGCCTACAAACTGATCCGGTTGCGAACGCATGAGCTGTCTGCATTTTTTATTTATTGTTTTTATTTCACTGTCTTGGATTCAAGCACAAAAATATATATGACCAATTTACGTTACTTTTGCAAAGCAGCAATTATCTGCCGAGTCATCATAAATATTGTACGTTAGTAATTTGCAACAGTTTTTTCATTACATGTAGATGGTTTCTTGCGTCCATTTTATTTTACTCACTAAAGTTTAATTGAGATAAGTGTTCTACACGCATTAATCTCAAATCTTATCTTTGCTATCAGATTTAAAACAATTTTCTATAAATGACTTCAAAGAAGCCGCAGACACCTTTTTGAGAGTTTTTTCACTGATTTGACCACAAACAACTTAACTGGGACTCATTTACAATTATTTAAGAAACTTACGAATTTTGTCTGTCCCGCTGTGTGTTACTTGTGAAGCTTCAATGTCTATAGTGTGAAAAATCAATATAAAAATAGTGCTAACTAAAAGTGCATCTTCGTAGCGTACAATTTATTCGTGCCTGAAAACCATTGATAGTGGCCAATTAAAATTGGACAGGCTGTTTGGCTGCCGTAGTAGTTAGTGAACTATCGGCCTGATGTTCAACGTGCAGTAGACCGTCGTGCTTGACGTCCAGGCAACGGAACTTATCCCGTGCACTTTATCGCTGCACCAGCCTGAACTGTCCAAGCTAGCGAAATCTTACTCTTAGCCTAGCCTTAATTTGGAACTGTTGAGCACAGCTAGGAAAGAACTTATTTTTAGCTTTTTTAGATAAAATTCAATATGTCGCCGGCGCAGCACTTCGTCTAACAGCTCCCTGATGGTCTAGCGGTTAGGATCCCTGGTTTTCACCCAGGTGGCCCGGGTTCGACTCCCGGTCAGGGAAGGAAATTTTTTTTCCAACGAGATGAAAATACGTTTTTACGCTTATTAAATTCAACGAATTAAAAGGTAACTTCGCAAGTAGTAGTATTATTATCTTTTTAAATACTTGCTAAAGTTTCGCCTCGCAATTTTTAATGCGCTGCACATTTAATTTAGTAAGTAGTATCGTTAGCAAATGTTTATTCGCGACGCCTGCGTCGCTATTACAAAAATTTTCGTATTTTACAGTAAGCGAGTAGTAATTCAGGATTATTAATGGCATTTTTAGCGAAAAGTTTCTAAAAAGACAAGCAGAAATTACACGAGCAAGGGAAGTGTTTAAATTAACAAAAATATTTTTTGCCTCTAATGATTTTACATGCTATAAACATCTGTATTTAAACATGTGTCACGTCACGCGACAGGTGACAACCATAATAGCCTAACAGATAACAGCCCCTTATATCGTATAGTAAAGCATATTAAGAACTAATGTAAAGTATATTTTATGCTACGTATTACAATCACCATGGAAACGACGCCTAAAGAGATTTGATTCCAGCAGCTCGAACAATTAGCGCCTTAGATACAGAGCGCTCAGAAAGCAGATGGCCATGCAAATACCGGACATGGCCGGCGCTTGAGCTCCATTTTCAACGTACAACAGGTAGAAAAAATTTTTCATTAGACGCATCTCGAAAATTGATTTTGGCGCCGTCATACTGCTAGTGGGAGTTGACGAGGTGTCAATGAAGTTCACTGAGTAGCTGCTCAGATAGATTTGGTTTGAATTGCCAGATGGGCAGGCGCCTGCTGAGCACTGCTCGAAGGGTTTAAATGGTTTTTGGTTACTGTCTTTAGCTGCTTTTTAGATCGTTGAAAAATTCTGTCTAACAGCTTCCGTCTGTCTAACAGTTTCTTATCGGTCTAACAGTTTCTTATCGGTCTAACAGTTTCTTGTCTGTCTAATAGTTTCTTGTCTTTCTAACAGTTTCCCTGTCTGTCTAACAGTTTACTGCCTGTCTAACAGTTTACTGCCTGTCTAACAGTTTCTTGTCTGTCTAACAGTTTCCTGGCTGTCTAACAGTTTCTTGTCTGTCTAACAGTTTCCTGGCTGTCTAACAGTTGCTTGTCTGTCTAACAGTTTCCTGGCTGTCTAACAGTTGCTTGTCTGTCTAATGATTTATTATTTATTTAATAGCTTCAGGTTCAGAAGTTTCGTGTCTACTGAGTACGCTTTTACCTGTCTAACGGGTTACTGTTTTCTTAGAAAGTCTAAATAATCGTCTCTAAGAGTCGTTAATCTTTCATCTAAGTGAAAGATTAATAAATATTTCACCTGAAAGGTCACATTGCCGCGAATGCACCTTAATCGTGCGCCAACAATGCTATTCTGCGCGTTGGCCACTGAACCTGTTTTTGACACCAGCAAGTCCAGACGACCTCCTAGGATGGCGTTGACACAGCCTGTTGACGTCTGCACAGAACCGCTGGAGCAGCTGGTGCTATCAACCAGGATCTGAGGAAGTGAATTTTGTTAATCTAACTGATGAGTATGACTTCGAACCCAATAAACACCGGAAATTGCATGAATAGTACAAACCTGCAACCAGCCAGATGTAGTTGACGCTATTGAATTGCCAAACCGGCCAACAACTTTGTCTCCAAGGACGCCGAAACCGTCCAATGAGGCTCTGACGGTGGCGCTCGCATCCGAGCAGGCGTTGACGTTCAACGCGCCGCCGCTAAGCGACAGCCGTCTCGAACAGCTGGCCAGAAAATCTTCGCCGAACAAAACCGATCGACTACCTGACGATGATAAAATTGACGCGTCGTTGCAGGCTCCGTCGGTGAGAGCTCCGGGCGCGGTCAGACCCTGGCTGGGATCCGGGCTGACCGTGACAACACCCGTGGTGGCATTTCTGCGACCGGCAAGAACCGGCTTGCCCGTCAGGTAGCCCGGGTTGCCGCTGCGCTGGCTGGCAGTTGAGGCGCTGGAGGACTGCGGGAGTCAAGCAACGAACAGCGGTTGTTTGGTTTCCAGATGAATTTAATAAACCAATTAAAATCAAACCTTACCGTATTAAACACCACCGTGAAAGTCTGGCGTAGCGAGTAGGCGCTACTGAGATTGTATTCGCCGAGTATGGCATCGTAGGACGCCTCAAAGATACCGCTGGCTTGTTGGTATTTGATGTTGTAAGTTAGCTGTGGATTGTTTGAGTAAAAATACATTGATTTAAGAATCACTCAGATTAGACCCCTTCTCAATCTATGACCCGGAGCGCCGCACTCAGAGTTGACCAATTCTAAATCTATGACCCTGGGCGCCGCACTCAGAGTTGACCAAT
>CATNEM010000174.1:687500-895000 GCA_950096795.1 Macrostomum cliftonense
TGTCTGTCTCTGTCTGTCTGTCTATCTGTCTGTCTGTCTGTCTGTCTGTCTGTCTGTCTGTCTGTCTGTCTGTCTGTCTGTCTGTCTGTCTGTCTGTCTGTCTGTCTGTCTGTCTGTCTGTGTGTCTGTCTGTCTGTGTGTCTGTCTGTCTGTCTGTCTGCCTGTCTTTCTGTCTGTCGGTCTGTCTGTCAGTCTGTCTTTCTGTCTATCTGTCTGTGTGGCTGTCTGTCTGTCTGTCTGTCTGTCAGTCTGTCTGCCTGTCTGTCTGTCTGGCTGTCGGTCTGTCAGTCTGTCTTTCTGTCTATCTGTCTGTGTGGCTGTCTGTCTTCTTTCTGTCTGTCTGTCTGTCTATCCGCCCTTAGATTTTTCTATATAGCCTTTGATACAAGCCTTTGTTACTCGTAGTTAAGCCAAACAAGACAAAAAAGACATTGTAAACAGGATTATAACAAAAAATCGATGCAAACAATTAGCTATAATCTATCTATTACCTTATAGATTCTACCATACGAAGAAAAATCCGTGGCTGGTTGAATTGCGGACAAATTGTAGCCCATAAACGCCAGCGCCCTGACGGACAGCTTAGTTACATTGCTGTTCTCAACCTGAGGATTTGTGTAGTAATTTCTGGCCGCAACTGCAAGTCAACGGATAATGATACAGATTGAGTGTTTTAAATTGGTTCAACAAAGCCAAAAATCTATATAAGCAGTACTCACAATTGTCGTAGTAAATACACGACAGACCGCTGCCACTACTAGTATTTATCACGTAGGGTGTGTCATTTCTAAACATGATGCTTGATGGGAAGCACGACTGGACATTGGAGCTGAAATGAAAATATCGATTAACATTTCTAGTGTAAGTTACAATTTACACCAAGCTAATTAAGGTAGTTAATCAGACTCACAAGCTGTAGTCATTCAAGCAGCTGGAAAAGGCAAGAATGTCGGCGCTGGTGCAGTCGGAGTCGCAGCAGCAGTTGACATCACAGGCCGATGGGGTCAGATCGCAGGTGCACGGACCAGGGTTGTCTGGAGGTCAGTTAAACACATTTGTGTAAATTTTAATTTCTTTTATAAAATTCTTTCATTCGGGTAAAAAAATTCTTGCCTTAACACTTTTATTACAATTTATTATTATCAACAAATGCACGTTTTGTCATCATTTTTGTGATTGTTTAAAATTATTACGTTTATATAATTTAAAGAACTTTTTAATCCTCATTCACGACCTTTTTAGATAGCATACGAAACTAAATATTCACCGAAAGCAAGATTCTGCTTTTTAACACCAGTGAGTGGCTCAAATATAAATCAATGATAATACTTACTCTGCGCGATAGATTTCAAGGCGAAGCAGAAAAGCAGAATAGCAGCCTTAATTGCTGCACTTTTCATGCAGAACATAATAAAATCAGCTGGGTTCTTCAAGTATTATGCTGTAAAAACAAAACGCCTACAATTTTTGCCAACAATTTTTGCCTACTAATGGCAAAAATTGTTGTGGTATGTCCGATTTCAAAATTAAGGGCTTGCCTAGATACTTAGATTAACAAATAACAAAGGCTTACAATAATTGAAACATTATTTTTTGTATATGCCTATAAGAAGGTTAAATATAAATAAAAAGTGACAAAATAATATGATACATATGTAATAAGTATAATTCGACTGAGTGGTTGTAATTTTTAACTTCATGGAATCTCGCCTAATTTTTTATTTTGGCTGCGGATTTTCAAAGCTTTAAAATTAGCAGTTATAACGTACGAAAAAGAGTTAAACAACAAATGGGAGATTTCGACGAACTAAAGAAGAAAATCGAAGCCTTTTTAAAAGAGGTTAGTACCGTGCAATGCCTATGATCTACAACTCCAATCTAGATTCAATAGTATCGAGTCAATAAGTCATATCGCATGCCAACATGGGCATAGCAGGCATTCTGAAGTTGCAGCTCACAGTGACTTATCCTAGTTTAGAATTTTATACTTTTAATTTCGAAAAGCTTTTGCTAATATTTATTAGAGTCCAAGAGATACATTTTAGTAGAAAATTGAACATTTTATCTACTATAAACAAAATGTCTAAAATTTGTGTCGATGTATGTATCCATGTAAATATCTAGAAATGGAATTTAATCAATTTGCTCAATTTACTTTTTAAGTTTTGTGCCAACTTCGAACTTATTCTTTAGAGTGAGAAGGCGTAAAAAGAGCAGACAAAAGGTTTAAGCAAAACATTTTTATAAATAAATAATTTAATACCATACTCTTTAGAGCAAAAAAATGTTAAAGCGTCGTTCAAAGATATTTTTCGCATAAGTAATTTTACTCATTAATTTATAAATGGCTAGTAATCAATATTTTACTGATTCAGGTGAAAGACTTCACTGCAGCTATACCGGGAACAAGTTCAGAGGTTGAAAGCAATAAAAACAGGTAAGCTCTTCAGAATTTTAGTAAAATTTAATATTAAAGGAAAGGGTGTGCTTATTTTTAGATTTTTCCCTAATTTCTGTTCCAGATATGTGGAACTTCGCACCCAACAGAAAGCCTTTATCAATGAAGTCAAAGAATTTCAGGTAAATAATTGTAATTCAAAAATTTAAAATGGCTGTCAAAGCTTCAATGCTTAAATAAAAAACTCAAAATATTATTTAAATTTATGACAAAATCTGGAGTGAAAAAAAATTTCATTTTATTTTTTTTGTTTCTTTGCAAATTTTAGCCTGCAAAGAAAGTTTTCTTTCTGGAAAAGAAGAAGTCCGGTCTGATAAAGTCGCTTCAGGAGGAGATTGTAAGGAATTTTTTCTAAGTTCAATAAGTAAATAAAGCCTAACAAACAGCTTTCTACTACGTTCTACATTCCAGACAAAATCGAGCAAGATGATGGAGAAGCACAACATTCCCGTGCCTCCGGAACCCGATAATGAAGCTCAGGTAGAAACGGCCGACGCCAGTGCAACCGCAGAACAACCAGGGGAAGCTCCTACTCAGGAGGCAACGGAAGCAATTGCAAAAACGGAAGTCAATGCGGAACCAACCGAAACGCCAGTTCCCGCACCAAGGCAGGAAATTTCGGGAGCAGAAGCTGCGGCGACAAGAACTGATCAACAACAAAACAAAGAGGTTGCCGAAGAAGATTCTGAAGAATTCGAAGAAGACGAAGAAGAAGAGGAAGAAGAGGAGGAAGAGGAACACGAAGAGCCAGCCGAAAAGTCAGCAACAAACGCTGAACCAACTCCTGCACCGAGACAGCCCGCTCCTGCCAAGCCTGAAGAAGCAAAGGTGAAAACTGAGCAACCCGTACAACAGAAACAAGCTGCAAAAGAAGAAGACAACGAAGAGGAGGAAGAAGAAGAAGAAGAAGACGACATGAAATCTCTGGCGTCTGACGAGCCAAATCTGTACGAAGTTCTACAAGCGTACTCGAGTCCGGAACCGGACATGCTGAGTATTGTACCGGGTGAACAGCTGATCGTGCTTAGGGTCGGGTGAGTCCAACAGATGGGTCAAACAGTTTGAAATTTTTTAAAATTGCACTTTGCTCTTTTAAAATCAGGACCGACGGATGGTGGCTGGCTAGGAACAGCCGGGGCCACGAGGGCCTGGTGCCGAAAACCCTGCTGAGAGAGGTTGAAGAGTCCGAAGAGACCGGCGACGAAGCCGACGGGCCCGAATACGAGGAAGATGATGAGGAAGAGGATGATGATGATGAGGCGGAAGAGCCGGCGGCAGCTGCCCCAGCGACAGCAGGATCCGTGCCATTAAGTGCGGACCAAAACGAGGCAAGTATTGGCAACGGAATGATCTTTTTTTAGAGTTTTAACAGAATCCATAAAAAATGCGAGAATTTTGATGTAACTCTTCTGGTGATATTTTTAAATAAGCTCAGATCTTAAAAGTTAAATTAGAGTGTGAGAGCTTTAAGTACTCACTCACTTCAAGTTAAAACACTTTAAGTGAACTTTTGAGCACCAATCTCAAAGAATCAAATAACAGGGCCACCAACTTCAAAGACACAGGGCTACTAACATCAAAGACACAGGGTCACCTACTTCAAAGACACAGGGTCACCTACTTCAAAGACACAGGGCCACCAACTTCAAAGGCACAGGACCACCAACTTCAAAGACACAGGGCCACCAACTTCAAAGACACAGGGCCACCTGCTTCAAAGACACAGGGCCACCTACTTCAAAGACACAGGGCCACCAACTTCAAAGACACAGGGCCACCAACTTCAAAGACACAGGGCCACCAACTTCAAAGGCATAGAGCTACCAACTTCAAAGACACAGGGCCACCAACTTCAAAGACACAGGGCCACCAACATCAAAGATATAAATAATCGCCTGAAGCTCATCACCAATATTGAAAAGCAATCCTGTATTGAATCCAGCGAGAATCTTGGATGGACGACACGGACTCATACAGCGGCAGCAACTCTTTGTCAGATGATGCTGCTAACTTGAGTCACCAGTTTGTGAATCAGGTATTTTATTTTGAAGTGGCGAAATTAGGATTGTGGCTTCTGAGCTCGTCAAATCAAAATTATATTATTTATTATATAGGAGCGCAAAATAAATCTGCATACGAAAACTATGATTTGCGGAGTGGTTTTTTCAGCGAATGGATTGAATGCAGTTTTTTCATTGATGCTTGATTTTTCTACAGCCTTTTGTTTGTTAATCCGATTTGAGATTTTGTTTTTAGCTATGGCGAGATAAAAGCTAATTAATTATGCAAAAAATTATTAAAGTGGACTAAAATATTGAAAGAATTAATACAAGGGAAAATGTTTTGTTTATAATTGAAGAAGCACAAGGAGAGACCGAGCAAGATTAGAGAAACACGAAGAGGAGACAAAAGTTTGGGAGCGAAAGGGGAGAGACGGAGGAGGATGGGAGAGACACGGGGGAGAGACAGAGGAGGATGGGAGAGACACGGGGGAGAGACAGAGGAGGATGGGAGAAACACCAGGGAGAAACAGAGTAGGATGGGAGAATCACCGGGGAGAGACAGAGGAGGATGGGAAAATCACCGGGGAGAGACAGAGGAGGATGGGAAAATCACCGGGGAGAGACAGAGGAGGATGGGAGAAACACTGGGGAGAGACAGAGGAGGATCGGAGAATCGCCGGGGAGAGACAGAGGAGGATGGGAAAATCACCGGGGAGAGACAGAGGAGGATGGGAAAATCACCGGGGAGAGACAGAGGAGGATGGGAGAAACACTGGGGAGAGACAGAGGAGGATGGGAGAAACACTGGGGAGAGACAGAGGAGGATCGGAGAATCACCGGGGAGAGACAGGATAGCAGAATCGCGTAAGAAATATTAAGATTTAGTAGTTGTCATTTTTTAAACTAAAAAATTGGCGTTCATGATTATCAAATCCTACCCAAGTATCTGGCTTTATCTCATCCTGCATTCCCCATCAAACTATTCAGCGTCCAATCAGCCACAACAACCAGGCCATTCCCGGCCTACCATCCGGATTCCGGAGCAGCACTTTGGCCAGATGGTTCTACGAAGGTGAGCTTCTGCCTTTATATTATTACAAGTTTCTTTCATTTCTACTTTAAGTAGTATTGTGAAAAAATAAATTCTTTTTGCTCTTGTAGTTTCTGCTGTCTTAATGTCCAGAATGAGTAAAGCACATGGGATTTTGGTAGCTAATGTAAATGGAAGAGGGGAGAAAGCATATCCACTTAAAATGCATAATTTTTTTTCGAAACAATTGTGTAACCTATAACAACTGATTATAATTCATTAATTATTATACCATCAGGTACCAATGGATTTTCAGTGCACTTATTACCGAAATTGTCACGAAGTTGCCTTGGTTACAGAGATCTATTAACGGATCTGTCTAACTTGCAGGTAGAGATTTTATATGTAACATCATTAGGGAATAAAAAAACACCTTCCCTGTAGATCACCGATTTATAGTAGCAACAAAATACCAAAAAATATCTTGTTAGCGCACTCTGCATGTTTGTTGTTTGTTGACAAAGTAGCTCGAAGTTTCCCTAGTAACTCTAATTACTCCCGACACCAAAATTGATCATTTACCGCACAGAATGCTGTTTTTAACCAGAGACAAAACAAACAAATATTTGTCAATCGCTTCCGCTTATTCAACTACTTGTCGTTAGAAGTGTAAACAGCTTGCTGACTGATAATTTTATGCAGACACAATATAGAATGCTTAACTAGTTTGCCATATTTCTAGAGCGTTTTTTAATGATTGTTGCTTCTGTCTTGCTAACCAATTATGTAGTTTTAATAGAATTTTTGTGCTTTTTTATCCTTGCGTAAAAACCGATTTTTCGATTTTACCGAAATTAGAATTTTCCAAGAAACTGAATCAACGAGCTTAGAATTTTTGTATTTTAAATATTGTTTTCTCACATTTAATAATTAATTTATCATAATGCTACAAATAATTGATTCATAACAGGCACGGAACAGTATCCGGGTAGTCAGTTCAGCTTGGCTGCCAATTTGCTGCCAAAACTTGCCGAATCCTGTGTTGCTATGCAGGACGGCTGGTGCCGCAGCGGCGGCCAGGTATTTTTTTTGTTTTACTTGGTAACAAACTATCAGCAAGGTTTCACGTGAAATAAAAAAAACTAACAAATATAACCGTAAGTTAAGTAGTTCGCACGTAAAAAGTGTTTCCTCATTCGATCATCTTTCCTTACCTCCCTGTTCGTCGCAAATTTCGTTGCAAATTTCAATTTAGCGAAACTCCTCTGCAGCTTAGAAAAAAATTACTTAACATATCGGGAAAAAGTCGAATTTCTAAAAAATAATATTTAAATGGCTTTATAGGTAGCTCGAGTGTTTTATTCAAGCTCTTGTTTTGTTCTTTTTATTCGATTTTCTTACTGTGTTTCTGAAAAGCTACCTCAAATAACCCGCTAATTTAACAGCAGGTGATTGTCCTGAAGAGTGAAAAGTGACTAACACTTATTTTAACATTTTAATTTCTGGGCCCTAAGTGTACTTGTAATGCAAACTAATTTTATTGTCATTTTTTTTAGTAGGCCAAGTATTTGCTTTAACATTATACTCACCTTTTCCTTGCATTTCTACTTATAGTAACGTTTAAGACGCGACAAAATATACCTAATGTAAAAAATGTGCCTTCCTCAGATACAGCCACTTCCCTCACGGATCGAGAAACTTCTGCAGTTACAAAAGTGTACTCTAATGCCTGGCGACTTGCGTGAGTTTTTGTAACTTCTATTAATGACTAACTGAAGTAATCCAGGATTAAGGTGTAGCGAAACAAAATTAACTCTGGCAATCTGGGATTCGAACCCAAACCCTACGTTTTTGAGTAGGACACTCTTGCCATTAAAGTACAAGTGCACTCTCTCCATCCGAACACAGAGGTGCCAGTGCTGGATCGATTCATTCGTCTGTGCCTATTTGACGGCCAAGGCCCCGTGTCAAATATCTTCACTGTTCGAGCCTTGCCTGCCAGTAAAAACGACGACAGAGTGTGGAATTTTAGCAACAGATTGAACGATTCGACACCGGGACTGGAGTTTGGCGAGCTCTATCTGAGATATAATTACGCGTCCAACCATGTCTCACTGCTAGTTGAAGCAACTATTGTTTGCACCGAGGGTGCGCTTGTGGGCCAACAGGTAAATAACCAGTTTTCGGAATCAATTGCTTTGATTGTTGAGAATTTAGAGCCCTGTAAAATTGACCATCAAAATCCCCATCTCCACTCCCTCTCATTAAATCCGCCCCTCCGCTCCCTCTCTCTCTAATTAAATCCGCCCCTCTGCTCCCTCTCTCTCATTGAATCCGCCCCTCCGCTCCCTCTCTCTCATTGAATCCGCCCCTCCGCTCCCTCTCTCTCATTGAATCCGCCCCTCCGCTCCCTCTCTCTCATTGAATCCGCCCCTCCGCTCCCTCTCTCTCATTGAATCCGCCCCTCTGCTCCCTTTCTCTCTCATTGAATCCGCCCCTCCGCTTTCTCCCTCTCTCATTGAATCCGCCCCTCCGCTCCCTCTCTCTCATTGAATCCGCCCCTCCGCTCCCTCTCTCTCATTGAATCCGCCCCTCCGCTCCCTCTCTCTCATTGAATCCGCCCCTCCGCTCCTCCTCTCTCATTGAATCCGCCCCTCCGCTCCCTCTCTCTCATTGAATCCGCCCCTCCGCTCCCTCTCTCTCATTGAATCCGCCCCTCCGCTCCTCCTCTGTCATTGAATCCGCCCCTCCGCTACCCCTCTCTGTCATTGAATCCGCCCCTTAGCTCCCTCTCTCATAGAATCCGCCCCTCAGCTCCCTCTCTCTCATTGAATAAGCCCCTCGGCTTCGCTACGAAGGTACATATTTTTCATTTCGTACCATGCTTGCAGCCAATAGACGCCGAGAAAATCACCGAGCTAAGCATCGGTCACGTGAACATTCCGCTGTGCGACGAGAATGGCGCTCCCCTGCCAGCCAAGTGAGTGCTAAAGTACATGTAGTTAAAATTTTTATCTGATATTATGTACGTAGAATGAATGACAATCAAAAAAATGCTCCAATTGCAAGCTAGTTAGTGCAAGAATCTTATTTTTAGCAAAGAAATTCCTGACAAAAATATACTTCTTCCAGATACTGCTGCAATAATTCTGCAGTCAAGTCGAAAATTCACTTAAACAGGTATCTTTAAAAAAAATTACACAGAATAAATAGTCCATAAGACATCGATGAAATCATAATATTCCTGTAGATATTAATACCGCAAAATATTAGTAGTGAAAAAGAGCAGTTTTTGCTTTGAAAATGCTACTATATACGTATATACTACTATCGCTGAGACTCAATTTATAATGACGCAAAGTAAAGCTTTTACGCATCTATGCTGACAACTCATAATTTTAACAGGTTGCCTGTCAAAATACTATACTAATCGTTAAAACTTGAAAAAAAACTTGATTTTAATTTAGAGATTTTAAAATAGTAGGAGAAAAAGCATTTTCTAATACTTTCAAAAAACAAATAAACTTAGCCGTTTACACTAGTAAAAATTTGAACCAAATTGTAGCTCGTAAGCTAATCGCGCTAGAACTTTTGCTAGCTTTTTGCACACTTTAAGGAGGACAGGAGCCTATCTAAACATGTTTTATGGTTTATCATTGCTCATACTCGTAGCATGTTGATATTGCACACTTCCTTAACCTTAACCTGACCTCTAGTAGGTCTCTCGATCTTCAACTGGAGGGTGGTACGCCATTTGAGCAGCAGGTGGAGGTCGACTCCAGTCTGAACAAACCTGGAGGTGAGTGGCTTTAAGTTATACCCGTAATTTAAAAAAAAACTTTTTTAAGCCTGTACGCAATGGACAGAGTACGTACATCCATGTACACAAGCGGGGAAGGAAAGCTAGATCGAGGGTGCAGTGTGTACATTATGGGTAAGGGAAATTGGAGCGGTGGCGGAGAGCAGTGGCACAATTATCTGTAGAGCCTACAACATCTGGATGGAATAAAGTAAATTTTAAATTCTTTTTTTCATAACATTTTTTACAGCAAGCCAATCCTCGGGCGGACTGTTTCGAGGATCTGCGGCCAACAAGCAGCCAAGAATTCAATTGAAATTTTCAATGCCAAGTCGAGAAGTCAAAGAGTTTATGGAGTGAGTAACTCCATAGTTTTATAGTGGGAACTTCTACTCGTATTTTTTCTAAGCTTAAACGTTTAATTGATTTCTCTCGAAAATCTCTCTCCGCAGCACTTGTCCTGGCACAATAATTGGAAGCACTGCCCATCTACAATTGCACAGTCTCTACAGGCACATTCTCGGACAAGAGCTCAGTCAGGATAATCGGTTAGTTGAGCGGGACAGCTCGCCGTTGTACGGTCCGTGCGTGGCTCAGTTTCCCACTATGGCCGATCAGCCAGATCTGATGGACTTGATCAGGGTGAGCTAAAAGATTATTGTTATTTGCTCAAGTCGTTTTTTAGAGCAAGCGCGCCTATTTTTGGTTCACAAAATCACTGCTAGATGCTCATTGGCTAGAACTTTTCACACCAACCAAACCCCACCCCTACCCAACCACCACCCCCAGTTTTTCCTACCCCTCTTGCCAGCATTACCCTTATATAGATGACAAGCGTTCTTTCTTTTCGACTTAACGTCTACTTTGAAAGTCGTAAAAAATACGCCACCAAACAATCGTCTAAAAGCAATTTTTTGCTTAGCTCGTCTTTGCAATTGGGGAAAATCTAGGAGTACAAGTGTACATTTGGACATTTGAGAAGTAGCTAAAAATAGCAGCCAATAAAACAGCAAGTGGTGATTTGGCGGGTTAAATTTTATGCACGTGGAATGGCATGACAATCCAGTTGTTATTAAGCAAATTGTTCTGATTGGCTACAGGGATAGGAAATTATTTGTGGCCCCTGCATTCTTATTGGCTGCCGTTGAGTGCACGGAATTTTCTGATTGGCTGCCTCAGGAAAGTGCTGGACGTCAGTCAGGATTTTTTTCCAGGTTTGGGGTCAATGGTTAGGGAGGTACATTTTAATTGGGCCGTCGAAAAAAATTCGTTTAATATAAAATTAATCAGACTATAATTTATTTAAAATTTAATATTTCAGCGCCGATGGAACGAATTCGCTAAACGTGATCGAGCCTATAGGGTAAGAATTACAATAAAAATGCTATTATAATATATTCTATCACGTAAAAGTGCAGCTAAAAAGTGCAAAATGCTTCCCTATTACAGAAACCAATTGCAACGGAGGCGATGAAGCAGGAGTTTATTCGCATTGTGAAATCGGTGTATTTACTTAATCAATTGAAGGACTTTCAGCCCTACATATTTGGCAGCAAGCTTCAAGAGCAGGTGGGTGCCAACTGGTTTAAATCAGTCATCGAATTAATTGCATAAAATGCCTCGTTACACTGGATCCTTCTTGCAGACTCGAGCCAATTTAATACAAGACTTTCAACGTCGAACAGCCACAGATACGAGTGGCACGAGCTTCAGTTTAAGTCCGGATTTTGTATTCGAACCGTTTAGTATGCGCGAGGTGACGCTGCCGATTCTGGGGCCTCATTCTGTGCCAGTAATTCCTGTTGCAGTCGAATAATTGTTAATTTGAACTACTTATAGATTTTTTATTGAAGAAATACTGACAGTTTGCGTGTATTTCTACTTAAAAATTACAAACAGTAGCAAAGTTTGAATATTTCTACAATTATTAGGATTCGTATCTATCAGAGTTGCACGCGCCTGTTTATCTGTGATTTGATTGACCAATAGTTTTTTGCCAGATTTGCTTATTGACCGAAATGACAATTCTATTGATGCAATATCGACACGCAGTTAATAAAAACACGAGGCAGGCAAGTATATAGCTAGACATTAAGTCATAGAAAGCCAAATAATTTCTTTAATGTTTTAATAATATTTATACATAAAGATAATATAAGATTGCAATAAAGAATGTAACCAAGTTTTTATTTTTTTTCTGTAAAAAATCGAATGTACTACAAAAAACAGACTTCGAAAGACCGTATAGAGTAAAACAAAAAGAGGACTTATTACAGAAATTATGCGTACATCATTGAGTTACATGAGTGCGATTTTATTATCATTACTGAGCAATCTGCTCGATGACCCAGTCGGGGTTCGCGCAGAACGTGAACCGATTGTCCACCGGCGTGCCCTCAACGAATCTCGCGTACGTCAGGCGGACGTTGCCGACCTCCTTGGAGTTCTCGTAGAATTCGAAGTGATTCGGCTCAACCTTGAACAGCAGCATCGACTCTGGTGGCGGGATCTTCGAGTCTTTGTACTGAGCCAGCTTGACGCGCAGCTCGTGGAACCTCTCCTTGAACTCGGCGTCGATCACCTTGCTCTGGTTGGAGTCGATGGCGCTGAAGTAGCACTTGAGCTCAGGCGTGAAAATCTTCTGGAAGTAGCTGTTGATCACGTGACGGTCTCTGATCATGGAGGTCTCGCCGGCTACGGTCACGTGACGCCCGATGTGCAGCCAATCAAAGTAGAGGCAGACGTTTTTGTTCTGCGAGATCTGGCTGCCCTTGCGGCTGTGCAGAGTGGACAGGAACAGGAAGGAGTTGTCACAGACGTCAGCCAGCTGCATGGGGCGCTGCGACGGCGTCATGGACTGCGGACAGGCGGTGGCCAGCACGAAGGTGTCAGCGTTGCCGAACTGGCCGCATCTGGCCGCGTCCTTCTGCCAGCGGTGGAACAGCGGGAACGGCTGCGAGAAGCCGCGTCCGATCGCGTCCTTCGGATCGCAAATTGGCTTTGTGTGCGGCTGCGGGCGCAGGCATAGAAGTAGTTTAGGGTGCGTTTGCTAAGTTGGTAAAGTAGATTTTTATATTAAATTCAGTGATTTGTTTAGTTAGGCTTATTCTGGGTTTATTTTTTCGCTGGGTGCAGGATGCGATTTCGCATCCTGTCACTAATTTCAGGATGCGATTTAAAGGGTCGGGATGCTATACATAGGTGCGCAATTTCGAAAATTAGTAACTTAGTTGGGCAAAAATTTCGAAGGACCAAAAAAAAGGTCCCACGACCATATAAGCCTAAATCTTTATAATTTTTCCGCTTACCTCAATATTTTGCAACTTGCCCACCAAATCAGCTGACTATTGCGCAAAAATGATGCATCCCGATTGCAAAAAACAAAACAAAAAAACTAGATGTGAAATCACATCCTAGGTCAAGTTTCAGGATGCGATTATTGGGGTCAGGATGCTATAGCATCCCTACTGCACAAAAAAACCCAGGGCTTATTTGTAAAAAATGGCGACTTAATCAATAAATTTACCTGCCCATATAATGATATAATGAAAACTACGAGCTTCTTGAAATCGTATTTAAAATGAAGCTGTTTTATCAAAAATTTAGAATTACTTTACACTATAAAACAGTTTTTTTAGCTGTCCTACTGCACTTTCTTGTTTCTTTTAAACTTAGTGAGTAAATTTCTAAAGAAAATATATCAATAATATGCATGCATCCTAAGATGCAAATTTTATATATCCATGATAAAAATTGAACCTGTGCATAGAGAAATAAAAAAGTTTAAATAAAATGAATTAAAGACTACATTTAATATTAGGTAATAGATTAGAATAGATTCTATAAATTTGAATAATACACCAAGTTTTGAAATGCTAAGTATTAAAAAATAATTAATGAACTCAAGGTTAGATAGCTATTAGACAGTTTTTAGATATTTATAAGTTAGCATATTGTTAAATTTAAAATTTGCTGCATCTACCTAATTAAGATTCAAATAGCCAGCAGGTATAGTAGACAATGTTGATAAAATGCACATAATGTCACCATTTAATTAGATCTTTAAATACATTGTTTGATTTAAAAAAAGATATGTTTTGTCATTTATTAGCTTATACAAGACAAAGATAGTTTTTTTGTGCATCCTTATATTCTATTCAATTGTAAAAAATCACGATAAATGAGACATTGAGTGCTTCCTTATTCCTACGTCCTCTGGTATATAAATCTGATATCTTTTTGCATTTAGAACGCTTTAAAAGTGAGGCTTTCTGATTTCAATGAGATTCATGTACAGGTACAGACATGCTGCTAGTTTCAATACAAAAATCCAAAAATTGGCTTAGATATTTCGCGCAGTGAATAAAAGTTTTTAAAATAATTTTTCTTTATTAATTTTGTATTACCATACACCTTAATGTTACAAAATGAAAGTGCTTTAGAAATATTTATTTTTAGTTATAATAGTGTTTTCAAAATGCCAAAAGGCAGTAATGGTTTAAGTTAATGGCGAATTGATAGTAAATTCTCTTGGCCAAAAGTATTTTTGCTATGGCTAAAGAATCAAAGATATATTCTTAAAGCGTGTAAGTGGCTTGCTTTTGAAGGCCAAACCAGTGGCTAAAAATCATAAATCATGAAAATTTGATTATGTCGAAATAATTAGGCAAATTTAGTCGTAAAAGCTTAATTAGGCCTAATATACTTTTTATCCTGTAATATGCTATATGATAAATTCATGACCTAATACTTATACTTAGGCAGACAAACTACCTAAATTTATATTACAGTTTGTTATAGCGAGCGTAATTTCTTAAATTGTAAAAATCGCTTTTGCGATGTAAACAAGGACCAGACTTATTGTAGTAGTTTTTTTCATGACTATTATCCAACAAAGCATGTGTAAAATTGTAGTTTGTTACATACCGATAGCAGTAAAACGTAATAATAATAGCTGGTAGTGTAGAATTATTCATTTTTAGCCGGTTTATTTATTGGGAATAAGTTAATTTATGCTGTTATTTATCTCACAGCAGATCTATACACTAAGCGCCAAAAATGGATACCATTTGTGGAATTGTGGAAAGCAGCAGTGCTAAAATTTTTTAGCCCATGGTCACATGACTAACATAATAAATAACAAAGAGAGAGAGGGAGGAAGCGAAGAAGTGAAAATCATCAGGGCCAGTCACCCCACCAACCACCCACCCCATCCACCAAAACCCAGTCCCCAGCGTGCACTTAAATTGAAGTTTACAACTTGAGACAGGGCAAGAGAGTATCCGTTTTTTTGGCGCACAGTGTGTATTTAAGATTTCAAAAGACTAAATAAGGTTGACTGTTGCCAAAGTCTCTGATAAACTAAATGACTATTTAGCAAATAAACTTGTTGTTGAATTAGGGCCTAACTTTGTCCTAAAAAGCTATTGTCGAAGTGATGTCCCAGAAGTTTTCAAACAAGCCAAGCTTATTAGTAGGCTCAGCTAATTTAGGGCTAAACAAGCTATAAATTTTTTTAAATATATATTTGAGTTGCAGCAGCTATAGGCCTAGGCCTAGCTATATATCTATATGACTATATATAATGTATTGTAGGCTTGTAGCTATCTCTTCTAAGCCTATTTACAAATTTGACATGAATTTGAGGGTATTAAAATCACTAAAATGGTTCCAGTTTTACTGGGCTCATTAATTTGCTAATTTCAATGTCCTTTTATCTTTAGTAATAGGTCTACAAAAATGTAATAATTGTTTAAAAATCCAAGTCTTATTATACAAATGTATTGTTCTAGGAGCCTCTTCATTTTGTCGGTTCTGGTTCTAGAACATGGTACATTTTGCAAAGTATAACTTTTCAGCGGCAAATAGGCTGTGATTTTGTATTCAGTTTATTTGTTTTAAAAAACTAAAATTTACTTATAGTTAACGAAAAATTTTGCAATAGATTTAAGATTCAGGACAATGAAAAAATAGTGTAATTTTTTGTTAATCTGCTATTTTTCTTGTAAAGTTCTGGTTCTGGAATTGCTTTGTGAAGAGGCTCTAGGATAAGGCATTATTAACTAAAAGGGAAAGGTTTATTTTTCTCTAAGATTATATTCTATTGGAATTTGTTATATATTTATTACCATTCAAATTCTATGTCTATGATATATAAAAGTAATAATTTCAAGTTTTTGAAATAGATATGTATTTTAAAGTATACCCCATTTATAACCATAGTCAAGAAGACAGTAGATTTCCTAGAATGTTATGGTATAAATTGATGCTATATATGCTATAATCAGTACAATTGGTACAGTGGACATGGTACAAATAGTGTCATTGCCACTATTGGCACAAGGGGCATAATTAGCATGGTATAGGCAGTATCAGCAATGGTGCGTAGTTATTTTGTCTGCCACCTTTTCGTCTGCTGGCAGACAAAATGACTATTTTAAAAAAGTATGAGAACTTTAAGAATATATTATTCTAAAACATTTCTTTTATATTACAGAAAGTGTATTTATGATGACAAATGTTATTAGCAAAACAAACTTATATAATTTTTGTTTAATAGTATCATTTATAGAAATATTATCATAATTATGAAACAGTCTTTAAAGAAGAATATTTTAGTCTTATATGTAGTTCAGTATTTGTTCAGGAATTGTTCTATCCTATATAGGCTCCATTGTAAACAAAATATGCACACATATATAATAAATTATGCACATGTCAACAAATAAATTATGCACACACACAACTTATGCAAAGTTATGCAATGCTACAAAAAAAGTAAAAAAAACAAGGTTGGAAGGAGACTAAATGATTAGAAATATTTGGTTCTGGCTTTGTGTATTTATAGGCTACTTATTAGCTCCAGAACTTTTAGAAAAATCCTAGGATTGTAACAAATTATAAATCCTAAAAAATTTACATCACATTTCAATACACGGTCTTAATGACATAATTAGTTATTCTGACTAATGCCTACATTATCATATATTAGCAGACAAAATGACTATATTGTATATTGGCAGACAAAAAGGTGGCGGATGAAATGACTGTCAACCTCAGCAACACATTTTGTACTTGGTACATTAGTGATTGGCATTGCTATCTATACTTTATAACATTTTAGTAAAATAGTCAAGTACTTGTAATTAAAAAATTATATATTAACTAATAATTATTACTTTGCATTAGATTCTTTTCTTGTGTTTATTAGGCTATTTGATCTTTAATTAAAAATTTTATGTTTAGAATTAAAGACCCTTTCCTGCAAGCAGAATTTTGTCATTAGATATAATTGGTAAGTGAAATAGACAATAACAACCTTCTGAGCTAAATTTTAATATACATTTGTTACTAATGACCTTCAGGGACAATCTCTTAGTTTACTGTGTATAGTTTTTAAGACCAGATAAAGTTGTGGCATGTGGTAGTCTAAAAGTTTAGTAAGTATCAATTAAGTTTATTATCATTAATATTAGTAAAAAAAGTGCTAAAAGTTGCAAAGCTGGTTCATTGAAAATGTGCAGCACCAGAGATACTGAAGATATATACCTAGGGATACCTAATAGCCAACCAGCAAATTGCTAACAAGAAAAAAGATATTAGCATTAATGCTACACAGGTTGGCCACTGATATTAGATTAATTGCAAAGAAAATTATAATTGTTGCTTTGGTTTTCAAACTGCAAATAAGCTAATAGGCCTATAGGTAAAAGAAATGTCAATATAGTTTGATGCAGTAATCTAGATATTGCCCTTTAAGAACTTTCAATGATGCATCTTCAGGCAAGTGGCACCACCAAGGTTGTCTTTTCTATATAAAGACATCAAACCAGGCTAGGTTTTTTGTGCAATATATATTATTTTGTTATTTGTGGATATTATAGTATCTTGACTCTTTGAATCCTAAATTTTAATGTAGGAATCTAAGATACAATTTCATATCCAGATTTTTTTTGTATTTTTTGCAATAATTTTGAAAAATTATGGGAATTATAAAAAAAATTGCATCCCAGGTCAGGTAAAAAACCACAGAAACTAGACATGTCTATATATTGTGTAATGTTTATATATTGTCTAGATGCTTTTGTTGAAGGTCTTATTGGATTCTGCCAATGCTCTAGATGGTTATGAAGGAGACCTTGTTTCCTAGGATACTAATTAAAATGTCTCTATGACTAATTGGCATAGTTTTTGAGCTAATATGCTTTTATAATGAATGTTTATAAGTCAAAAGATTATGCTAATATATGTGATTTTGCCACCAGACAAGCCAAAAGAATAGGTGATTATCTCAATGAATTAATGAAACCAATGTTTCCTTAATCTAGACCCTGGTAGTCTACCCAGGTGTTCAGGATTTTTGCAGCAACGTGAGCAGTTTTAAGATACAATTTGGTTTGGGATTCCTTGACAACCTGTTCTATTAATTCTTAACATTTGACATTATCTTAAAATTAGTAAGGTAGGGAAATAGATAAACATTAGCTTGAATTTTATTGCAAATATTCAATTGGCCTACAAATTAAACTATTAATTTTCCCCTTCTATAGAAGAATAAAGTTTTTGTAATTAGTCTTATTTTTGTTAGTCTTGTTTTCTTTCCTATTTTAAATTTGCAAATTAAGCATTTTAGTACAGTTTATCAGCTGTGAAATCCTTTACAATTTATTAAAACTGTAAAATCGATTAAACTAAATTTCAGTAAATAACTTAGACTTAGACAGCAATGAGTGACAAGTCAACTGGATCAATGACACCAGTTAACAATAGAACGCCTCATTCTGCTTCTAAACGACGTTACTCAACAGCAGCAACTTCTGCTTCTTCTGTCCAAAAGAAGAAGCGCAACTCTTCTGCCAAAGCTGTCCCAATCCCGAAGATGAGTTACGCCATGGCTCTGCAAAGAGTTGTTGGTCCAATGCCGCAGGGCCAGTTACCAGCCAGGGATGCCGGAACTAGCGGCGCTAACTATTCTAAGAAACAATCGGCCAAGCATCAGCGCGTTCAACGTCAACCGCCTAGAAAGAAAGCCTCGCGTCGTTCAAGCGTTTCTAAAGTACGAGGCGGTGGATTGTCGGCTAGAACGCCTGTGGCTATCAGACAGGCCGGCGCCATGTCCACTGGACACGCCCTGTCTCCGCCTACGCTTATTGTTGGATCGAAAGCTCCGCCAAATGCTTATAAAAAACCAACGATTAAAAGTCCGACGCCGCCGCCGCCGCCATCGACGCCACTGCCAACCCCGGCTAGGACGCCTCCGACCGCAACCTTGGCCAACGAGCCGTCAGCAACAACCACAGCAACGAGAAAGAAGCGCATGACCTGGGCCCAGCAGTTGCACTCGCCGGCAGCTAAACCGCCGCAGGGTGATCCGGCGGAGCCACCGCCTAGATCGACGCTTCGTAAATCAATTCTAATTAAACGCGCCGTTATGACTGGCGCGAATGCGAACGGCGCGCCCCCGGAGTCGCCAATGACAACAAAACCGACGGCAGCAGCAGCAACGACGGCAGCAACAACTGTCGCGAAGGCGTCAACTGTTGAACCGTCCTCTTCGTCTCAGGGGATAACAACGACTCCTGTTGGCAATAAGCGTCGATCCTCCGTGGCTAAGCCGAGGAAATCTAAATCTATCGGTGGTGTAAGTTTATTAGTGCGTGTAAAATGAGATTTGGGAATTAATGGGGGGAACAGAGATTCACGGGAAATACAATGACAACTGAGGGATGAATTAACTAAACAGGGGGCAAGAGTATGGGAACCAAAATCCCGAGGAAAAAATGGGGGAAAAGAAATCCCAGAAACAAATTCCGGAAAAGAAAAAGGGGAACAGAAATCCTGGGGATAAAGGGGAACAGAATTCCCAGAAAGAAGAGTCCAAGGGGAATAATAGGGGAACAGAAATCCAGAGAAAAAAGGGGGAAAAGAAATCCCGGAAAGAAAGGGGGAACAGAAGTCCCAGGGGGGATAAGGGAAAAGAAATCCCGGAAAGAAAGGGGGAACAGAAGTCCCAGGGGGGATAGGGGAACAGAAATCCTATGGGGAAAGAATAGGGGAACAGAAATCCTATTGGGGAAGAATAGGGGAACGGAAATCCTATAGGGTAAGAATAGGGGAACATAAATCCTATGGGGAAGGAAGAAAAACAGAAATCTTAAAGAAAGAATAGATAAAAAGCAATCTTAAGAAAAGGATAGAAACAGAAATCCCGGGGAAGAGAATAGGGAAGCAGAAATGCCGAGGGAAAATAGGTAGACAGAAATTTTGAATAAGTACGGGAGAACAGAAATTACTAGGTAAGGATAGAGAAATAGAGTTACATAGAAAATCATAAACAAGAATCGGGAAACGTAAATCTCACCAGATGAAAAGAGGAGCATAAATCCAAAGAAAAATCAGAGTCTGGAATCCCAAATATTGGACGAATAATTAGGGAACGTCATTAGTCCAAGCGGAGAACAGGGATACAAAACCTAGTCCACCCATTTCCTATTCGTCCTCGCTTCCCCAGGCGACTCAACCAAAGCTAACGTACGCCATGGCTTTACAACGCGTCGCCGGCCCAATGCCCAGAGGCGCTGTGGCTGCCAGCTCCGGCGCTCACAACGCCAAGCCCCCGAGGCGACAACGCGCTAAACATCGATCCCGATCAGCTGTTGCCGCCAAAAATCGTCTGAGAGGCAAAACTCCAGTAGGAGTTCGTCAAGCCGGAGCAGCTTCAACTGGTCACGCCCTGTCGCCGCCAACTATCGTTGTTGGCAAGCGTCGGTTTGACACGGCTGAGGATAACAATCTGGCTGCTAATAATAATCCTCCGCCGCCAGTTAAACTGGCTCGATTGTCTAAAACAACGTCGAAGAATAATCGATTGTCGATTGCTAGCGACTCCGGCGTGCCCGAGTTGTTTAAAACGCCGTCCAACAATCAGCAGCCTGCTAGAGGAGAGTCTTCTTCCTCATCCTCGTCGTTGTTTGCTTCCTCCAATTCTAAGCGTCGTAGGCGAACTGGAGGCGTTGTCAGCGGCGTCAAAGCCCGATCGAAGAGCGTCGGCAGTGGTCAGTTAGCCGCCGCGGCGCACGTGTCAAGACCGCCGGCTCTTGTGATGCCTCGTTGGCGTCAGCAGTCGTTAGGTGCAGCGGCGGTTGCTGAGTCGCCTGATAGGCACAGGGCGTCTGTTTCCAGGCCGCCTGGGGGCAAGACACCTGCTCCAAAAAGACCAGGAGATAAGATGCCTGCCGCCGCGGACAAGACACCTGCGGACAAGACACCGGCTCCTAAGACACCTGCGGACAAGACGCCGGCTCCTAAGACACCTGCGGACAAGACGCCGGCTCCTAAGACACCTGCGGACAAGACACCGGCTCCTAAGACACCTGCGGACAAGACGCCGGCTCCTAAGACACCTGCGGACAAGACACCGGCTCCTAAGACACCTGCGGACAAGACACCGGCCCCCAAGACACCTGCAGACAAGACTCCGGCTCCTAAGACACCTGCAGACAAGACACCGGCTCCTAAGACACCTGCGGACAAGACACCGGCTCCTAAGACACCTGCAGACAAGACTCCGGCTCCTAAGACACCTGCGGACAAGACACCGGCTCCTAAGACACCCGCGGACAAGACGCCGGCCGCGAAGACACCTGCAGACAAGACGCCAGCTCCCAAGACACCCGCCGGTAAGACCCCTGCCGACAAGACGCCTGCAGACAAGACACCCGCCGCAAAGACCCCTGCCGACAAGACGCCTGCAGACAAGACACCCGCCGCTAAGACACCTGCAGACAAGACGCCGGCCCCCAAGACACCTGTAGACAAGACGCCCGCCGCTAAGACACCTGCGGATAAGACGCCGGCTCCTAAGACGCCTGCAGACAAGACACACGCCGCTAAGACACCTGCAGACAAGACTGCAGATTCCAGCGCAATTCAGATTTCCAGCAAAGAATCCGACGAGTTGATGACTTCAGCAGCAAGCGCCGCCGCAGCCGCCGTCGACGCCCCCGTCCCTTCTAGGCGTCGGGGCAATCGTCCAAGGCGTAGCCGAAAGCGCAAAGTGATTGACGCTGAAAACTCGCCCGCACGACAGAGCAATCTACTATCAGTAGGCGAAAGTGGAGCAGCCTCGTCTAAATCCTCGTCTCCATTGAGACTGTGGAATGCTGCTACCGTATCGGAATCTGTTAGCGATAAGCCCATTCTCAAGACACGTAGTCGCAGAGGAAAAGCTGTCGCCGCCGCTGCTACTGCTGCCGTTCTAGATAACGTGGCGATCGTTGAAGCTGCTCCGGTTACTGTTGTTGCTAAGGCTGTTGCCAAGGCCGCCGTCGCTCCTCCAGAGAAAAAATCTACGCGTGCTAAAAAGGCTGGTAGAGCAGCAGCTGAAACCCAGGAACCAGAGCCAGCCATGACAGATGAGCCGATAGTTGTTTCTAAGAGTGCTAAATCGCGTCGCAAAGCTGACGTTGCTAAGGACACTACTGTAGAGTCTCGTGAGGCAACTCAACCAGTTGCTAGTCGTTCGACGCGTCGCGCAGCTGCCGTTGCTACGGACGCTATCTTTTCGACAGCTCCTATTGATACTGTGCCAGCTGTTGCTAACAAGCAAGTTGAAAAAACTGTCGAGGCACCGGAGCAGAGAAAGGTGCGTGGCACTTCTAAACCAGTCAAAAAAATAGTCCACACTGAGGCCAACATCGAGAATCCTGTTGTCAAGGAAGCCGCCGTTGCCAAGACAGTGCCCGGTTCTGAAGAGAAACCTTCAGCCGGACGCGGCAGGCGAGGCAGAGGCAAGAAGCCTCAAGAATTGGAACTGGCAGCAGCGGCAGCGGCTGTTACCGCCAGCCCTGTTGCCATGGTTACCACTAGAAAGCGCATTCGTAATGAGCCGGCTCCTGAGGTAGCTAAAAGTTCAGCAAGATCTAGGCGAGCTCCAAAAGACGTTGTGGCCATTCAATCTGAGCTGTCTGAAATGAATTCTAATCCGGTTGCTAATGACGCCGCTCCGACTAGTCACAGAAAGCGTCAGGCGCCGATTCAAATCGAAAAAGTTGCTACGCCGATTTCGACGGCGGAGCCGAAGAAATCTCGTCGCGGTCGCGGCGTCGCCAAGACTGACGCTGCTGTTGAGGCGCCAAAATTGGCCGATGTCGAGGAGGCTGCTGTCAAGAAAGTGATGACTCGTGGACGCGGAAAACGGACGGCTGTTGTCGAACTGGAACACCTCTCGCCTGTCAAAAAACCACGACGCGGAGTTACTAGGGCCGCCGTTGTTGCTGAGGAGAGTGTAGGCAAGGTCGCTGCCGCTGATGAGAAAGAGTCCGTTGGTAAGGAAGCTCCAACTGTTGTCGTTGTTGAGGAAGTCCCAGTTGCTAAGAAGGCCAACGTTGCTAAGAAAGCTCCAGCTGCTAAGAAGGCCACCGTTGCTAAGGAAGCTGCAGCTGCTAAGAAGGCCACCGTTGCTAAGGAAGCTGCAGCTGCTAAGAAGGCCACCGTTGCTAAGGAAGCTGCAGCTGCTAAGAAGGCCACCGTTGCTAAGGAAGCTCCAGCTGCTAAGAAGGCCACCGTTGCTAAGGAAGCTCCAGCTGCTAAGAAGGCCACCGTTGCTAAGGAAGCTACAGCTAATAAGAAGGCTACCGTTGCTATGGAAGCTCCAGCTGCTGACAAAGCTACTGTTGCTAAGGTGAATGATGCTACCAAGGTAACCCCAGTCGTCAAGGCTACTAGGAAAGCTCCAGTGTCTAAACAACAAACTGTTGCTAAGGAAGCGGCCGTTGCTATGCCAGCTGTCCGCGCCAAGCGAGCGGCCGCCAAAATCGCCGAGGAGGCTCTTGCAGTGGTCGCCGAGTCCAACGTAACGACTAGGCGTCGCGCTGGCCGCAAATAGGAGGTTAGTTGTCGTTGCTAGGGACAACTTTTGTAACTATGGACTCTTGTAACTATGTAACTATGAATTAATGTGTGTACGTTTTGTTTGGTTGACTTTTTGTTGTATCTTTTTTAAAGTATAACAAGAATTGCTAACGCATGGCTGCTGTTAATCTATGTGGTCATGTTTACGTACTGTCTTATTGTGTGCCACATAGTAATATTTTTGTACATTTTTTGCAACAATTATTTTTAAATATAATTTATTAACTACTCTAGCATGCTTTCAACCAGCCTTTTTGCAAAAACAATTTTAGTCCTCCTCGCCAAAATGAAGGCAATGCAAAACAGGTTTTAAGGTAAAGGGAAAAATCTGTCTTGCAGTTTGGCATTTCTAATCAACCTTCACTATTGATGCAGTTGGCATTTTACTAATTTACTTGATTATTATTTTTATAGTTTACTTTTTTTTGCGGCTAACAGTCTTTTTGTACTTTTATTTTTGTAACCATTTTTCCTTGTGTATCCCGACTTGAAAATTTGTCTTTTCGTTTCTGACGCCCATAGTCACTTTGCTCATTATCAGTGTCTGGGCACATTTTGCTCCCTATTTTTGTTAGTAAGTTTTGCAATTGTATGCTTTCATATTGTAAGGATTTTTAGCTAAGCAGCTTAAATTAAAGTGAGCTTTTCATAATTTTAATGCTGCATGAAAATTCTCTTCTAAATCCTCTGGTTTTATGACTTCATTTAAAGTGCTAATATTTTTTGCTGTAATGTTCACGCTTAATGCAACCTTTTAATTTTAATGCTTGTGACAAATTATAAATTACAAAACGATACATCTTTACTATGTAATGGTTTACCCATTACGTTACCAATCTAGACACCAACCTCACTCCCAGTGTACGTTACCAATTTAGACACTAACCTCACTCCCATGTACGTTGCCAATCTAGGCACCAACCTCACTCCCATGTACGTTGCCAATCTAGGCACCAACCTCCGTCCCAGTGTACGTAACCAATTTAGACACCAACCTCACTCCCATGTACGTTGCCAATCTAGGCACCAACCTCACTCCCAATTTACGTTGCCAATCTAGGCGCTAACCCTCACTCCCAATTTACGTTGCCAATCTAGGCACCAACCTCACTCCCAATTTACGATGCCAATCTAGGCACTAACCTCACTCCCATGTACGTTGCCAATCTAGGCACCAACCTCACTCCCAATTTACGTTGCCAATCTAGGCGCTAACCCTCACTCCCAATGTACGATGCCAATCTAGGCACCAACCTCACTCCTAATTTACGTTGCCAATCTAGGCGCTAACCCTCACTCCCAATTTACGTTGCCAATCTAGGCGCTAACCCTCACTCCCAATTTACGTTGCCAATCTAGGCACTAACCTCACCCCCAACGTACGTTGCCAATCTAGGCACCAACCTCACTTCAGTGTCAGGTAACTTTTTTCAACTAAACAATTGCAATATTTTTCTGTACGTCATTTATTGTGTAAATCACAATCTCTGTGCTAAAATCATACTTTATTTACAATGTGTAGTTGTTAATTGTAAAAATTTTTTGCATATTTTTCTTTCCATTAATTTTCTAATTATTTAGTTGCACATGCTATCCTCGTGAAAAATTATAATGTATTTTAACAGTGTGCGCAATCAATTTTTTAGGCAGCTTTGCGTCATTCTAATTATTTAATCTAAAAAAGCAGCTTAATAAAACCCAACTCTTTACATTAAAATTGGCTGCTCAAAATTGTACCCAAAGCAGCAGCAAAAATTTCTGATGTTTCTTTAGTGCATTTTATTTATTTTGTTATATTAATTATAAAGCATTATTTCAGGTGTTATAATGCCGAATTGTAGACATAGTTATTACAAAAGAATCAATCGCATCAAAAGAGTAATGAAAAAGAAACTAATTTATACTATGATCAATTTATCTAGCGAATACTGTACGCAATTTAAACTAGTATAAATATTTTTAAATATTCTTTAATAAAGGGTAATTTCCTAAGATTATCTGGTTACTTTAGATATTATAGCTTGTTTTAATGAAACTACTCAATACAAATTTCGTACTATTTTATAATAAAAGTTGAGTAACAAAAGATTACAATAAAGTGCAACGAGATTCGTCCGTCTTAGCTTTCATATTGTCCTCCTGGCGTCGGTATCTTGCTGTTACCGTCGAATCTGTGCTTCGCCTAGGGTTTAGATTTATAAATAGATTAGAATTTTTATTGTTTCTAGTAAAGCTCAAGGACACCTTAAGTACATGTAGAAAACGGGACACTTTCGTTTCTTGGAAATTTTTAGAAGTCCTATTTTTGTTTTTTTTTTAAATCCACCGCGGAGATAGGAAATGTGTAGTTTTTTTACTTATAATTATATTGCGCTCGGTTGGAAGCAGATGCAACTCTCATCTTTTGATTTGTGTTTCCTGCCTCCGTACCTATCAAACAATCTTAAATTGTAAAAAAATGTCGAAAATTGTAATGTTAATAAATTTGTTTTATATTAGCTGGGCAGGTTCTGATGCTCTTCTAACCAAGTTTGCTTTATTCAAATAACACTTCTATCAATTAAAATAATAGGAAAATAATTTGTTTACAAATTAAGACGTGCACAGCTCGATAGAGTAAGACGGCAGGAAACACATGTCAAAAGATGAGATTTTCATCTGCTTTTAATCGAGCGCAATCTTTAAATTTATGCAAAAAATACTGTAAATTTCCTATCTCCTTAGTATCTTTTTCGCGAAAATTGGACTCTAAAATTTTTCCAAGAACCGAAGTGTCCCGTCTTTCTACTCAAGGTACCCTTGGTAAATCTTAACTTGTAGGCTGATATGTAGTACATGCAACATTCACTGTGTAAGTCTTGTTAGTCAAGACACCCACTATAAATTATCCCAGCTCAAACTGGTACCCCGATCTCAACTGCTTCAACGGAAGCAATCTATCAATAGGATCAAGCGCCTTGCTTAATGGCACAAACTGTCTCCTTAGAGCCATGATCAGAAACTGACTCACAAGCTATTGTTTCGACTATTCGATAGAGTTGCCGTATCAGGAGAGGACCGCACGCTCGCTCGCTCCTTTTTTAACAAAGATATTTGTTCGGCGTGCGGACCGTCTGTGAGATCCTGCGACACTTCCGGTTTGAGTCGCATTGGCTGAACGCTCGACCGTCTAATTTGATTTGTAGCGGCCGCTGCTCCTGACGCGTGATAAACAGCGTCTAGAACTTCCGGCAGGTCTGGCTGCTCAAAATGCACGTGCAGTACTTCCGGTTTAGACAGTGGCACTAGCGGTTTTTGTTGATTGTTGGCGGAATCAACAGGTTCCGGTTGGTTTAGTATGGTCACTTCCGGTTGGTTGGGCTGCACTGATTCTTGTTGAACAATCGGTGGTCTAGAATTTGTCGAATTAACAACTTCCGGTTTAGAAGTTGTCGTTGCTCTTTGATCTGTCGGTTTACCGCCAAGCATTAAAATCAGTTGGTTTAGCTGGAATTCCAGACTACTCAGTTTGTCGCGCTGTTCCTGTAGCTCAAATTCCAGTCTGCTAATACCAGATTGAGCTTGGGATTCCAATCGAACGAACTGGGCTTTGAACTCCGTCTCGATGCCGCCGATATTCTCGCGCAGGTCCCGACGGACATCTTCGCCTAATTCCACTATCTCGTTCTCCGTGTGCGCTTTTAACGCGTCCACGTCGCCTCGGTGACCTTCAACGGAGCGGCGAAGCTGCGCCCGACACTGGCGCAGCTGTTCAGCTTGATAGGTGAGGAAGCGTCGATAGGCAGTTGGATAACTGGCGAATGATGTGCGGTTTTGCCACCACACTGACTGTTGCTGCTTCTGCAGTTGGTTGGTTTGGGATTTTAGCTGCGTGGTGTACGGTCGTTTAGTGCCCCCTCAGAATGAATCAGCCCCTTTCCGCTCCCTCTGTCTGAATGAATCAGCCCCTTTCCGCTCCCTCTGTCTGAATGAATCAGCCCCTTTCCGCTCCCTCTGTCTGAATGAATCAGCCCCTCTCCGCTCCCTCTGTCTGAATGAATCAGCCCCTTTCCACTCCCTCTGTCTGAATGAATCAGCCCCTCTCCGCTCCTTCTGTCTGAATGAATCAGCTCCCTCTCCGCTCCCTCTGTCTGAATGAATCAGCCCCTTTCCGCTCCCTCTGTCTGAATGAATCAGCCCCTTTCCGCTCCCTCTGTCTGAATGAATCAGCCCCTCTCCGCTCCTTCTGTCTGAATGAATCAGCCCCTTTCCGCTCCCTCTGTCTGAATGAATCAGCCCCTTTCCGCTCCCTCTGTCTGAATGAATCAGCTCCCTCTCCGCTCCCTCTGTCTGAATGAATCAGCCCCTTTCCGCTCCCTCTGTCTGAATGAATCAGCCCCTTTCCGCTCCCTCTGTCTGAATGAATCAGCCCCTTTCCGCTCCCTCTGTCTGAATGAATCAGCCCCTCTCCGCTCCTTCTGTCTGAATGAATCAGCTCCCTCTCCGCTCCCTCTGTCTGAATGAATCAGCCCCTTTCCACTCCCTCTGTCTGAATGAATCAGCCCCTTTCCGCTCCCTCTGTCTGAATGAATCAGCCCCTTTCCGCTCCCTCTGTCTGAATGAATCAGCCCCTCTCCGCTCCCTCTATCTGAATGAATCAGCCCCCTCTCCGCTCCCTCTGTCTGAATGAATCAGCTCCCTCTCCGCTCCCTCTGTCTGAATGAATCAGCCCCTCTCCGCTCCCTCTGTCTGAATGAATCAGCCCCCTCTCCGCCCCCTCTGTCTGAATGAATCAGCCCCTCTCCGCTCCCTCTGTCTGAATGAATCAGCCCCTCTCCGCTCCCTCTCTCTGAATGAATCAGCCTTTCTCCGCTTGAAGCTCTCAACGAATTCATCGTGACACTCATTACGGATTATTCAAAATTGATTACCTCAATCTCTTCATCAGAGCGCAGCCGCGACCTAGCTAAACAGCATGGACACCTTCTGATCAGTTTCCAAGCGTAGTAGGGAAACGATAGTGGCGGCGGTATGGGACTGATCTCGGAAAACTCCTGCAACAGCTCAAACAGGTTCTTTCGCCACAGGCCGTTGGCTTTGGATGACATCTGGCTGACAGTGTAACTGTACAGTGCGATGAGTAGGTTCCACATCACCAAGTTGACAATCATCAGGTAGAAGAACACTAGAATACCGTTGTAAGCCCTGTTTCCACCAAGATCGGCGCAGTCAAGTCCGCTAGCCTGTGCGCTAGAATTGCACGAAGCGAACAGTGCATTGTCGAACAGGCCGAACAAGAGCGAAACTGGCAGCGTGAAAATCAGCGTCAGAGACTGTTCATTTCTAACGTCGGCAAACGCTGGGAACAATAGGTTGAAGAAGAATACGCCAAATGAATAAATTAGTACCAGCATGATCAGTGCGAATGGCAGCAAATCTTTGAATATCAGACTCTTCAGTATGCAAATCTTCGGACCAGTTATGCGGAAGTAGCTAACTAAAGCGATCGATCGAAAGCCCAGTAACAGGAATGACGTGCTCAAAACTAACTGACAACTGCGGTAGAATGTGAAGTCGATCAGTCGACCAAGCAGTTTTAGAACGAGTCCCGCCCACATTAACGACAGTCCACTGATATCAAAGTAGTTAAACAGATCTGTAAAATACAGAGGCACACGAAGACGCGTGTGACGAATGTAGACGTCCATAATGGCGCTCTTATTCAAAATGTTGTCAAATTCTTGCAACGTGAGTGACAGTGCGTAAGCCAGCAAAATACTGTCGGGAGCCGGATTCTCGAGGTTCCATTTGAAGTCGGTCACATACCAGGCAAAATAGGCCAGAAATATCATGTAAAAGAAGAAGTAGCTGATAAACCTCTGCTGAATGGTCACTTTCGACCGCTTGTTCAACGGCTCGCACTTCATTTGGACTCCTCGATCCCAGGGCAGCGGCGGCGGTTTTCGCCACTGTCTATCCACCAACTGGCTGATGCATTCGGTTGCGTACAGTTCGTCGCAGTCCAGCATTTCAACCATGTCCATCACCGACATGAAGCTCAATTTCTCAGCTTTTCGTTTTTGTTCAAGTCGTTTCGCTAATCTGGAATGTCGTTTGAGTTTTTTCAACGCCTTTCTGTCCTCCTCCAACTCGTCGTCGTCACTGTCAGTCTCCTCGGCGTCATCATCCGCTATCATGGGCACCGGGCCAGGGAATTTCGGTCCCGGCACGTTCTCCTCATCCGTGAAGTTTGCCGTCAGATACTTGAACAGAAGTCTTCGCTCAGTTGCATGCGCATTAGCGCATAGGTTCTCCAGAGCATTGACAACTAAATTCAGTGCCTTGTCTCGGACACGTTTCAATTGTTCATTTCTCATCAGTTCCACTTTCGGTCTCAGATGAATGAGAAGTCGAAGCGTCTCTGGTATAATGTCGAACTGAGGCAGTAGCATCAAATCCATGAGTAGCTTCGGCTTCTCAAAAAAAATCGCGCACTCAATTAGGGACAGATGCTCGAGGTAGTCCTCCGATAGCATTCGAAATTTCTCCAGATCTTTGAAGCTCTTTCTTTGCTGCGCTTCCGATTCGTTCTCTCTCCGCGTCAGGATGTAACTGATGACGGGATCGCGCATGTCCTCAGCGGTGAAGCCGGCCGCAATCAGGCTGCGTAGCATCTGGCTCGCGTCCAGTTCCAAAGCTCGGTACATGATCAACACTTCGGGAGACTCGTCTGGCGATGCCTGGTTACCCGCCGTGTCAACCATCCGTCTAGAGCTGCGATTCCTTTCAATGTTGCTGCGTAGCGTCAAGTCGGAGAACAGGGTCAACAGATTTCTTGCGCTCTGTCTGTCCGGCAGCGGCAAGGCCCGTCTTGTCGGATCCACTAGGCGAAGCAACTCGCTGAGATCTACTCCAGAATTGACGGCTACTTCGCCCAATGTGGGCAGTTTTCCACTTTGGCACGCAAAGTCCACGCAGGTCTGATTCGATACTGTGTAGTCTGACAGCTTCAATCCTTGGCTCAGCAAGTAGCTGATATTCTCCCTGTGCCCTGCCTCGCATGCGAAATGTAAGCTGGTGGCACCTTTCATTGGACCTTCGGAGACGCCAAGCGACAGCAGTTGAGACGTGCTTAGATTGCACAGTTTGCTTAATGGCGCTTCTAGATTTCTAATGTTGTAGCGACTGCAGAAAACGTGAACCGCGTGCACCCCGTTTGAGTTCCGCTGCAACTTGCTGAACGCCTGTTTCAATTCCGGTTGGGATATCCGTTTTAAAATCGACTTTAAATTATTCTCGTCCAGCTCGGAAGCGAGCAGACAATTTCGCATAGCTTTGTTCTCGGCGGTGAAATCTATTCCAGCGGCGATGAGCTGCTTGGCAACATTGGCCAGTTGCTCTATGGAGAAGCTGAACCTCACACGAGCGTCCAGTACCAGAAATAGGGCATGCAGAAGAGTATTTCCATCCTTGTCAATGCACTGATGCCGATCTAGATCGATGTATCGCGCTTGGAAGAAATTAAAGTTTTTAGCTAAACAAGCTATAAATAGGGGATTTCGGCCATCTTTGTCTACCATTTTCATGGCATCGAATTCTTTATTGTTGCCAAACAACGGATAGACGCGTTCGAACATGGTCGCACCGTTCGGTCGATTTAAAGTGCACACGTGAAGGCACGTTCTACCATCGTCGTCGATTGATTTGAGAACCTCCAACGACGCAGCCGAATCTTTCAGACAATTGAACACGTAAGTTAACATGCCCTCCGACCTCTCGTTTCGAGCTGCATAGTGCGCGCTAGTTCGATTTCTATAGCCTCGCAGTGTGAGCGCCATATGGCCAACCTTGTTCAATAGTTTGCCAACCGTGCTGACGTCCTGTTTCAGCAGCGCAATATGCAACGCCGTTGCTTCGTCATTGTCGCGGCTAAGAAACAGCATCGGATCGTGATTGGCGATGAGCCACAGCAGGGCTGCCGGCGAGCGCTCGTTATCCGCTGCGTAGTGCGCCGGCGTGCGTCTGTACTTTCCGCCTCGAAGACTGAGGCACTGGGGACCGACTTTTTCTACTAGCAGCTCTGCTATCTTGGCGCCCTGCTTCAGGAACGCCAGATGGACAGCCGTGTCACCATTGTTATCCGGCGTGACGAAGGCCTGCGCTTCCAGGTTGTCAATTAGCCACAATAGTGCGCTGGCGCTTCGCTCATTTAGAGCTGCGTAATGCACGGCGGTGCGTCCTTTGAAGCCGGTTAGTGCTAGGCAGTCAGTTCCAAGTTTGCTAATCATTCGCTGTACCGTGTCGGCATTTTGCACCTTGAATGCGTAGTGCATCGCCGTACTGGTTCTCTCCATGGCAGTTAGGAAAATCTCGGGCTCCAGAGTCTCAAGCAGCCAATAAAATGCGCTCGGACTGTGTTCGTTTAGCGCGGCGAAATGGGCCGCGGTTTGTTTGTTCTCCATCTGCGACTTCAAGCGACCCCAGCCGACTTTAGTGACCAGTCTGGCCACAACGTCAGCGGTTTGGTTTCTGAAGGCCCAATGGAAAGGGGTGGTCTCCTCGGCGTCGACTGCGTGAAACAGGAACGAATCGTGGTTCTCAATTAAGTACAATAGGGCGCTAGCGCTTCGTTCGTTGAGTGCGGCATAGTGAGCCGCTGTACGCTTGTACCTGCCTCCTGGCAGCTTGAGGCAACTTTTACCTAGCTTTCTAACCAGGGCTATAGCAACGTGGGCGTCCTGCTTCCAGAAGGCCAAGTGAAATGCGCAGTCGCCCTGGTCGTCAGGAGTTAACAGGGCCGATTGGTCCTGCGTCTCGATAATCCAAAGCAAAGCGCTTGAGCTTCGGTCATTAAGAGCGGCATAGTGCGCAGCTGTGCGACCTCTTTCGCCTCTTAGTTTCAGACAGTCGCTGCCTAGCTTTTCTACAAGTGCTTTAATAGTCGTACCGCACTGTTTCCAAAAGGCCAGGTGTACAGCGGTATCTCCGTTAGCGTCTGGATTGAAAAGCATGTCAGGCTGCTGTGTTTCCAGTAGCCACAATAGCGGACCGTGATTTTTTTCATTAAGTGTGGCATAGTGTGCTGCCGTTCGCCCATTCTCGCCTTGGAGACTCAGACACTCGGGGCCGAGCTTGTTTACCAGAGCTTCAACAGCCGTAGCGTCCTGCTTCCAGAAGGCCAAATGAACCGGGGTATCACCATTTGCGTCCGGAGTCAGAAAGTCTTCCGCGTTGTCCTGAGTATCAATGAGCCACATCAACGCCTCGGAGTTGTCCTCGTTCATAGCAACCATGTGAAAGGCGGTCTTGTTGGCTTCGCCTTTAGCTCGTAAATAGCGCCCATTGTCTCTATTAGCTAATGCTTGCAACGTTCTGGTATCCTGGATGGCGAAGGCGTACTGTATGGCTGTGAAGTTTTCATCGTCAGCGTCTTCAATAAAATCGCGCGGATCCAGCCGGTCCAATAGCCAGAATAGGACGGCCGGACTGTTTCGATTCCAGGCTGCGCAATGCATCGCTTTTCGACTTTTGCAGCCTTCTAATCTAAGACAATCGATGCCTAGGTGCTCCACCATTAGCTCTAGGGCGGCTGGTCCCGTTAGGACGCCCTGGAGACGAGCTGCTATGTGAACAATGGTGTCATTCTCCGCGTTTCTCACTAATAAGCAGTCTTGGCCTAAACGTTCTAGAAGGAATTTCAACACTGTTAGATCCTCGTCCTTAGCCGCTGTCAGAACCGACTGATCCACATCTGGGTCGCGTTTGATAGCTACTTTGGTTTGAATCTCCTCGCGAAATTTTTCGCACAGACTATTCTGTGCAGTCTCATCTCCAGACTGAATGGCCTGGAGAAGCTTTTCAT
This sequence comes from Macrostomum cliftonense, assembly GCA_950096795.1. Classification (NCBI taxonomy): domain Eukaryota; kingdom Metazoa; phylum Platyhelminthes; family Macrostomidae; genus Macrostomum; species Macrostomum cliftonense. Next base: position 720,543 of record CATNEM010000174.1, read on the forward strand.
ATAGGCGCATGCTGCCTAAGGTTCGACTCCTATTCTAGAAAGTAAATTCATTACGGCCACCATTAGTGGGGTGTATGGGCATCTATTTCACAAACGTGGATTGAATATGTGGTTAGTTTCAACACGGATATAACAAAAATAGTTTACTTACCCAAGATTACAGTTTTACAATCATTTTTATCAAGTGTTACTGCAGCTATCAGCAAATAGTCGTGTTATTATAGGGCGCTCGATCTTTTTCAAACAGAAACAGTTTTGACGAAGAAAATTGGGCGACTTTATGTTGTAAATTTTATGTTATGGCCGCAGCTGGCATTGTCTTTTTATTGCTTCTATCGAAGGCTAAACTGAGGGGGGGTGTCTCTCGACTCTCTTTTTTGTGCATTGAAGCTTCGCTATTCGCAACTCGTTGTTTGCTCATGCATTCGATCAAAAACGGACAGCCGCTGATGGAGAGAAGCCACGCGGCCGTCTCCTCTCGCATTGGATAGCTGGCTACACAAAAGCAATCCAATTCTTTTAGCACTTTTCTTCTCTTAAGACTTTAGCAGCTAGTCATTGTCTCTGTCGCCTTTCCGACCTCATGGCTATCTATCTATGAGCATCATTAGGCTACTCGGTGCTGAAAAACTCTCCCCCATTGTGCTCAATTTTATTTGCCCTAAACGCCCCTGCAATTGTGCATCTCTTTGCAAAGAAGTTTTCATATTTTATAGTTTTGTCCATATCTGTCGTTGCCTCATATTTACTTAGAAGGCACTTGGTGCGAGCAAATTTTTCTGGCATTTAAGGCAAACTGCTAGAGTGAATAAGTTTAAATTTTGTGTTCTAAACTCTACGTCCCTTACCCTGTATACCAGTCTTCATTTGTTTGGTTGTCTCCACGCGGCAGCCATGGCTTCTGCTGGCTAATTTATGCTCTGGCCTACCATTCCCGATCTCGACGTTAGCCCTACTTTGCCAGATTATGTATTGGCAAACAGCTAAGTCCTGTGATAGAAGGTCATGCAAAGTGAGAGACACGGAGATTAATAGAGTAGAAATAGCTGACAGCCCAGATAGGAGAGCTAATATAACCCCATCTCTACCAACTTGTGTGGACTGAATCACCAAACCGCCATTTCGCAACCAATTTCCCGACTAATTAAGAGCTATTTCCACCTACAATAGTGCCTTCAAGCTGTTAAGCTTAAGCTTTACGTGTAGCACTATTAGAATAAATAACACAAGGCTCAGAGAGAACTTTTGCAGGTGGTTGCAGCGACGAACTGTACTGACCGCCCCCCCCCCCTTTTCGGAGAAGGAAGAAAAATGCAGTAAGGGGGGACCAAGCGACTTTTCACGAAAAAGCCATCCGGACTCGAACCGCCCCCCCCCCTCGAACCGAACTCATAGGGTCCGCCCCCCCTTCACAAAATTCTGGTTGCGCCACTGTATTTATTTAAAAGGTTGTTTAACTGCTAAAGGCTTCTCAGAAATTAATTGTAAATTAATTTAAATTTAGCTTTGGCTGTCATATTTGGAAAACTGAAAACTGCTAGTTAACTAAAAACTTCACTGTGCACGCTAGTGACGTACGCTATCCACTCGCGTAGATAAATCGACCCAAGACTTTTTGGATTGCTAATTGTTTTCTTCATGTGCGCTTGCATAGATTTACTTAGCCTAATGCATTAGATTTTTGCCTTAAGCTGAAGCATCTGTCGAAGAAATATTAGTAGACGTGTATTATTTACAAATTGTCAAGTCACAGACTGCTTTCGCTTTCGTTAGCAGCTTTTTAGTGGGACTCAGAACTCTGTTTATAAATCAGTGAAGGCTAGTGTTCAATCCTTGGGCCTACTCTTGCAATCGAAACTAAACTGAATTATTAGCAAAAAAATTGAATCAGTCAATAAAAACTAATCAAATAAATCAAGAATGTCCCTAGGTAAGATGTTTTCTAATATTTATTCAACTAAACTTTAATTAAGTTTTTAATTAATCTTTATAAATGCTCAAAATGTGCACTATGTAACCCTTTATTGGGATCTAAAAACTGAAAGGGGCATGGACAATATTTTTGTTTTAATATTGCAAAATGTAGGATGCACCTAGTTCTTTTATTATTTTATAATTTTAAAGTATAATTAATTTTTAAGATAATTAATTTTGTGTTTACTATTATCAACTCTTGAAAAATAGCTATAATTTATATATATTTTAAGGCAGTTCTTATTTGTCCAATTATGAGGGGTGTCCCAAAAGTGGAGCAAGTGAATCTGAGACTGGTTGCATTGGAAAAGGAGCTCAAAGTCCTGCAGCAGCTCCAGGACCTCGGCCAGGAAAGTAAGGAAGAACTTTGTCTTTGGGTCTTGCAAAGATGCCTAAATGCTTGCAACTTTAAAGCCCAAATGCTTCGCATTGCCAGAGAAAAACCTCACCAATGGCATGTACTACTATGCAATAGCCTGGCATATAGAGTTGCAGAATGCAACAGGCAGTACCTGCAGCCAACAAGTGGCAATCAGTCGCAGGAAGACTATCTTTTTGATCTTGGTAAATTTGGATACCAAGGAGTCAAAATTGTCTTACTCAGCAAAGGAGAACTTAAAGTCAGTAGATGCTCCCAACAAGCATTTTATAGGTAATGCCAAGGTCAGCCCCAGCATATGTGTGCTTTGCAACATTTGCGACATGGTATAGGGAGCAGCTACTAAGGTCAATAAGGCTCAAAAAGCCTTCGTTCTTCAGTTGTACCACAGTGCCACTCTGCTCCCCACATGGCATTGCAGCTGTCACTCATCACATCAAGGCAGTGGATTTTCTCTAAGCATAAGTCTTTCACCAAGTTAGAGACAGTGGCAGCCATCAGCTTAGCTATTGTGTATTTCAAGTGTGGCATGACAATGCAAATGACTTTCACGTCAAAGGAGTCCTTTGGCAAGTACTGGGCAACTATCCTGAGATACTTTGACCCCTTATTGTCCTTATCTATCTGCAGCAAAAACCAGCAAGCATCACACATTTCCTTCAGCACTGTCTCATGGAGGTACAAAAACAGCACATTGGTTAGCAGATATTTTGATCTTCTTGGCCAACAGCTGCATTTGCTGCGCAACCTTTGAATTGCTGCAAATTATGTGCATAACTGAGTAAAAATGGTCCTGTTGCATATTATTGCAATTCTCTATATCATATATAATGCGTAGTAGCTACCTGTCTTGGTAGTCCAATTCACTACACTGTCATGTATAGAGGTCCGAAATAAGGTCCATGAAAGGTCTGTAATGAAAGGTCCATGGCATCGATATATATGGACCTCACTCTTAATTTAGGACCTTATATGTCCAGAATTAGAGGTCTGCTATGGTCCCAAATTAACGTCCATGGCATTAATATTTATGTACCTTAAAAGGTCCAAATTTTCTACACAGGATTGGTATAATAGCCATGTAGGTCGCTTCCATTATACTGTAAATCAGAAAGGTCCAAAAAAGGTCCCACAAAGGTCCATAATTGAAGGTCCGAAGTGAGGTCCAGAGTGATGTCAAATAGGGACCTAGGTCCAACAAAGGTCCCAATTGTGAAGGTCCAAATTATGATGGTCCCCAATAAGGCCCATACAAGGTCCACAATAAAGGTCCAATGTAGGTCCAAAAGTCAGAAGTTACAAATTGTAAAATTTGGTCTGCATGGCTATGAAATAAACAATCAGAAAAAAATCCTTAACATTTAGGTATTTTTTAACATTTGTTGTAGGGCTCTTTAATCAATCTATTATTACTTTATTACTATGCTATATTTAGACTGCTAATACATGTGTAGTAGCATATGGTAGCATTATTTCTGTATACCAAGCCGTCTTTATGCAGGGCTTCCAGTGGATCAGAGGGTCATGGCCCGTCCCTATTTCACTCAGTCATGTGACTGGGGTGGTCTAAGTACTTAGTCTGAGCACTTGGTCTTCGTATCTGGTCTGAGTATTTAGTCTGCATATTTGGTCTGAGTATCAGCCGCCTCTATATTGCGGTGTCTAAAGAACTAAGTCTTCTTGCAAACTCTTTGAACAATTTCTCACTAAAGATTTTGTATTGCACTCTTGAATAGGTCGCTTTGAGTAAAACTCATGAGCAGCGCTTGCTTTTCAGTCTACAAAACTGCATGTATGTATAAGAAAGTTTTTAGCCTTTGTTATATTTGCGAAATATTTCTATATTATTATACATTCAAACAAAAATACAATATACTAATATTATTTGTTTGTAAACTAGAATTATAACAGTAGTATGAAATGCAAGGTGCAAAACTACAGTGCAGGAAAAATAAAAGGTGCAGGTGCAGGTGCATAATTAGATTGGGCATATCTCACATTTTTGAATTTTGCGTCAGTTAATGTATATTTAAATTGCACACAATAGCAACATCACATATTAGCAAATAAGTCAGCAGTGGTGGAAAATTGGTTAAGAACATTGGAAAAACTGTGACATAAACATGGTTGGAGCAATAAAAAATGCAAGTGATTAAATAGCAATTAAATAATGTCACAAAATAAAACAAATGTTAAATGTTAATTGTTAAAGAGAAATGTTAGAGAGCACGTGTTAGAGACAAATGAGATGTCCTACAACAACCAACAACTCTACCATCCAATCCTCGTCTGCTTCGCCTCTGGGCAGAAGATATTCTATATTGCATGCCTGGGCATGCCAATCGTTGCCTCGGAGGGAAGTTGCCAGTGAAACTAATTCATAGACAACCCGCAGCGGTGTGATGGTCTCGAGCGATGACTCAAACGGTAAATTCGCCTGTCTTGGCGCGATATTTTCTGTGGCTGACGACCTTCTATCTTGCCTCGGTAACTTCGGTGGAGGAGCGGATGGCGTAGGTGGCGAGCCTCGCGGCGCCTCATGGGTAGCCATGTCCGTCCTCACTGGCTGCACGCTCCCCATATGCGGCAGTTCCGGCCATACTGCGTCAGTTGGTTTTCCGGCTTCATTTTAATAATTTGCTACTGGAAGTAGTACATATTCGATTAATTATACTAGTTTTTACTTAAAGAGAATAATTGGGTTAGTACCATGGACACAAAATTTACTAAATTTCGGCTAATCCGACAAATCAATAATGTTAGTGCATAATAAACATAGCCTACAATGGCTAAATATGGTGCGCTAATGAAAAAGGGAAGGGGAAGGGGACTGGCTATCTGGCTCACACCTATTTCCCTCTACTCTTTACTAATGTAATGCCTGTAGCGACTCCTAGGCTGAAACCCAGACAGCACAGGCTTGGATTTCTTTGTCACGATTCCGTCGCCTGTCTGCTTCGATCGCCTGCGCTTCGCCATCTCGACATGCTTCGACTTTTCTCGATTTCTTAAGTGATAACGGAGCCCAAGCTCCACACTAGACGTTACAGAAACGTTATCTTCACTAGCGTCGGTAAGTTCTTCGATTATATCACTATCATTTGAAGTTGCTTCCTCCGAAGTGACATTCTGATTCTGATTACAGGGTTCCTCGTCAGTTGCCGCTTCGACCTGATCAGCTTGAGCTTCGCAGATCTCAGGACCAGTGATGGTGTCATTGGTCGACCACCGAGCGACTGCAATCGGCTCACCGCTAATGGAATTTCCGGTCGCTGCTATCGGTCTTTCAGGTCCCAAGACCTGGACACTTTCGGAACAGCTCGAAGCGATTTCTATGTCACCGTTCTCTACGTCTGCGTTGGTTTCTGGACGTTCTATCCGCGGTGGATACCGTATCAATAGACGCGGCACGTCGCTGTCCAAATCGTCCGTCTCCGGTCCGGAATAGCGAGCAATTGCGACACCGTGGCGACGTTGTCGCCCTCGTGGACACCTTCGACTTTCCTTAGGCGGATTCTTGCTAGGATTAATTCTTTGTCGCGATCTTTCGTTAGATGGTCGACGCCTTTGCGTCTGACTCACGAATGAACCTGCATTGCTTAGTGACAGACCATTTTCCTTAGAGTGTCTCGAATGGGGGTCCTCGGGTTTCTTGTCTCCTAACTCTTTCCTGCCTCGAAGTGCCTCACTAAACCTTAGCGGTCCTGAGACTGGATCCGATTCTGAGGGTCTCCCAAGAGAACCTCCGGTATTGCAAAGCTCAACCTCCCGGTGCATAGTCCTATCAGGCACATGTATCAAATCAGCGGGTGCATCCCCGTTAGTAATCAAAGCATTAGTGTCACTCACAACCTTCTCATTCCCGACTGCTCCGAAATTTCGGTTGTCTGGCATCGGCGTCATGTTTTCTCGATGCATTAGGAACGGCTCTCCGTCCTTGCTCCCGTCATCGGCTTCGCGTTGGAGCCGGAACACCACATCGCTCAGCTTGGCTAGCACTCGATAAGCTGCTCTACGTTGCCTGTGAAACTTGTGGCTCTCACCTTGTAGCGTCGGGTTGTTGAGTAGCACTAGGCTTCCAACAGATATCGGCTTCGGTGCTTTTCTCTCGTCTGCGGCAGTTTTTCTTTGCTCTTGGACATTTTCCAACTTCGATTTCACAACTTTCGTTACTTCAGCCAGTCGGTCGGCATGTTCTTTGACATGCGTCGGATAGCTATCATAGCTATGCGGTTTCGTTAACTCGTCAATCGGAAGCCGTGGTTCCCGTGCAAACAATAGAAAATGCGGAGTGAATCCGGTAGTTTGGTTGACACTACTCCGAATGGCTATCATTGCAGCGGGCACATACAAGTCCCAGTCTGCATGCTGCTTACTCAACAGGCAGGTGATGATTGACATAATCTGTTTGTTCAGTCGCTCCACAATTCCATTACTCTGAGCATGATATGGAGTCGAATACGTATGGCGAATTCCATACAATTTGCAAAATTGTTGAAACTGTCGACTGATGAAACATGGTCCATTATCGGTATGCAACCATTGCGGTATTCCATACTCGCTGATCACTCGTTCTTGCATCAACTTGATAATAGTGTCGGCCTTTTGGTTTCGCATCGGGAATGCGAATGGGAACTTCGTAGTGCTATCAATGATTGTTAGAATATATCGATGCCCTCTCTTGCTGGGTATTGAAATCGGTCCGATCACATCCACATGAAGATGTGCGAAGGCTCACTCACTGATCGGGTACGACTGTACCGGGGCCTTTGGTTGATTTCTCGGCTTAATTTCCAGACACGCAATACATCTAGATACATAGTCTTCGACTGCCGTTACTAATTCTGACCTCCAAAAGCGTTCCTTCACTCGTTGGACGGTCCTATCGCGTCCCAAGTGACGGGCTGTCTTGCAATTGACGGAAAACGTCCGTCTCTATGGAAACGGGTAGGAAGACTCGCGTCCCTCCGCCGGAGTCTTCTTCCTCGTTGAAGGTTACGACCAACAGGCCTTCCTCGAGTCGCATCTGTCGATAATGCTTTAATAGTGGTTTGGCCTCTTTCGCCGAATCACTTACAGACAAGTCAGTATTAGTTTCTTTTGCGGAAATGATCCTTCCAATGATCGGATCCTGCCTCTGTGCTCGGATCAATTTTTCTCGCGTCATCGGCGCTTCTAATACATCGGTCAAGACAGCTCGACATACTGCCGTGGCCTCGGCGGATGAAGGGTCTTCTCTCGCGTCACTTTCCGAATGGCAAGGCGCTAGACCAGTTGTGTCCTCCTTAATGAGCGGTCCTTCTGCCTCCGACTCAGTGATCCCAAGACCACTGGCTACGGACGATCTCGACTCTTTGGCTTTCTCGATCCTTACATTGCTGCACAGTTTGTAGCTCGCTGAATTGCTTGTCTCCGAGCTCTTGCGGTTCTTGGGCCGCTCTGTTAATCGTTCTAACGGTGGCGCGGGCCTCGCTGTCGCGTCAGCTCCGACCACATCATCGTCAGGTCGTCTCGAGAGTGCATCCGCGTTAGTGTGTTGGGTACCACGGCGATGTACTACTTCGAAGTTAAATTCATTAAGTTTCTCGATTCATCTTCCAAGAATGCCGGTAGCTTCTGGGAAGTCCCTTCTTAGTTAGCTGGTATAATGGCGCTGCTACTTCGGCGTAGTCCTTTATGAAGCGACAATAGTAGTTACACAATCCGAGAAAACTGCGAAGTTCTTTGGCATCTTTCGGCGTTGGCCATGTCCGAATCGTCTCGACTTTACTGTCGTCTGTCCGGATGCCTTCTCTGCCTACTACGTGCCCTAAATACTTCAGTTCCGGAAAGAACAGAATACATTTCTTTGCCTTCAGCTTTAGTCCCGCAGCGACCAATCGCTGGAACACTTCTTTAAGATATTGTAGATGATCTTCGAATGACTTTGAATAAACGACATCATCAATGTAGGACATTGCTATCTTGTGTTGGATCCCTGCCAAGACGATGTTCATTAGCCGTTGGAAGGTTCCTGGAGCATTGGATAGCCCCATGGCCATTACGTTGTACTCGAACTGTCCTTTGGAGAGAGTTGAAAAAGCTGTCATGTGCCGGTGTTCTTCTTTAATTGGCACTTGCCAGTATCCGGCATTAAGATTGAGGCTACTGAAAAATTGGCTTCCGGTCAAATTCGCGAACGTCTCCTGTATGTTCGGTAACGGATACGGATGGAAGTGGACTCGAGAATTCAGTTGTCTTAAGTCGCTTACGACTCGGATGCTTCCATCTTTCTTCGGGACGATCACGAGAGGCGTGGAATAGGTCGAATAGCAAGGTCGAATCAGTTGTTTCCTCATGTCGTCAATTTGCTGATCGGCTTGTGCTTGGAGATGCCGCGGTATTCGCCTTGTCGGGATACGGACCGGTTCGGTGTCACGCAGAACAATCTCGTGCGTCACCAGATTGGTTAGTCCCATGTCCATCTCGTGCTTTGAGAAGACTTCCTGATATTCGAGGATCAATTCTCGGACCTTACTCCTTTGCTGTTCTGCCAATTCTTTGCAGATTTGAATGTCATCTATTCACGTGTCCAATGTTTGCTGTAGTGTCTTTACCTTGGCAGTAGGCTCAGACTTCGGAAAATACTGGAGATCTCGCTGCAACAAGAGCGTAGCAGTACCCAATCCTGTCAGCGCTAGTACAGTGACATCAAACTCATGCGGATTGACCAGTTCTAGTACTCCGTACCCTTCTCTCAACGTCAACAACGTCGGGTTGCACAATAAATTAGCCGGTTCGGCGTACACTTCGCCTTCCTGGGCTTCGATAATCATCGGTACTCCATAATTGAATTCATGATTCGCTGGCAGTTGCACTCGTACTCGGAGGGCGCTCCCTGCCGGTACTTGTACTTGTTCAACATTGAAAACTCGGCACGATGTCGGCGGTGTCTTCGAATAACAGATGGGCACACAAGTGCCTTCTTTCGTTACTAGCACCCCTTCTTGAAATCTCAGGGCTTCGCAGTGATTCAGGGCAAACTCCATGCCCAACACATTATCGGTTTCGTGCCGACACAGCATGAATTTTAATTCGACGAGTAAGTCTCCGATCTCTACTGTCGCATAGGCTTCTCCAACTAATTGTATTTGACTATCGCAGAACGACAGAACACGCTCTGCACTCGGTTGGATCGAACTTCGACGCGGTCCACTGAAAATTCGTTCCCATGTGTTCTTGACTAGAAAGTTTAATCTCGAGCCAGTATCAAGTAGGAAAGATGTCTCGTGCTGGTTGACCAGGGCAGATAAATATGGGTCAGTGCCAGGACGGCAAGTCAAGGTCGGTGCAAGTCGGGGATCGAACTCCGTTACATTGAGTTCTGGTGCGTAGTGTACAGCAGTTGAGGCTTCATCTTCGTACTCGCTCGCCTCAGAGGGTCGTTGCCTCGTACGGCCCCCTACTTGGCGTTTCCCGTCGGCTGTTCAGGCTGCGGCGGCAGCATCAACGGCTGTCGCTGCATTGTCGGTCGCAGCTGCTGGCGTCTTGGCCTTGGGCATTCGCGGCTAACATGGCCAGTCTCGCCACATTTAAAGCAGGTGATGTTCCGCGGTGGCGGCTGTTGCTTGGCTCGGTCTCGAGCAGTCGGCAGTTGTCCTTGAGCGAAGCCAACTTCGCGACGTTGATCACCCTGCCGGTTGTCTGGACGATGCGCCGGGCCATAGGAGCGTCGTTCGTCTCGACGGTAAGCTTGTGCGAGAGACTTCAGGCAGTCTCGATGCGCCTGAGCAACCTCCGAGCTTCTTGTAGCGACGTTACTTGAGCTAGAATGAGCTTCTCCCGTGTCTCTGGGGTAGTTCGTACACCCTTGAGAAATTGCTCGACGATCTCTTCCTCGCGTTGCTGAGGTGTCAGATTTGGGAATGCTGACGCAGCTAATTCAATGAGGCTGTCCGCGAAATCATCTGTTTCCTCGCTACGGCGCTTCATTCGGCTACGGAATTCTTCTCTATATTCTGACGAACTTCCAAGCCTGGCAAATCTTTCTACTAGCCTATCCTTAAACTCCTGGTAGGTCAAATCCTCTGGTAAATTTAGGCGTTGCGCGGAGGCAAAGGCTGTCCCAAGATCTAGGTTCGCCCAAAGTTCCTGCTTCCTATTCTCCATGGGAATACCTTCTACCTCGCACCGCTGATCAAAAGCTAGCAACCATATCCTAATGTCCTGATTAGGGGTGTACTTTTGAATTCTCACATGCCTGATCTTAACAAATAGCGCTTTAGCATATATATATATTTCAAAGGCAAGGTAAAAGGGGAACGTTCGCAACAAAAGATTAAAAGGGCTATGCAACTAATTTTGGAGTAGATAAATGCTCCCGATCTAATTCTACTGTCGCTACTACCTAATTTAGCTATCCTCTACTTAATTACAACTCGCGGCAATCCTCGCTACAACTCTATAACTTCGCTACACTCCTCGCGACAATCCTATATCCTCGATAAAAGATTCGCTACTGTGATGATGGGGCTCGGGGATCCGGTCCTCTGGCCCCCAAAGACCCGGGTTCGTGCTCTGACCCCTGGCTGCAATCACCCAACCGAAGCGCGTACGACGCAGAGTCGGCCGGTACTAGGCTGCTCGAGCGTACGACGCACGATGCCTCCAGCAGCGTACGACGCGGGCTGGTTGAGGTGGGAATCGCCGTACGACGCGGTCCCCTCTAGTTTGCCTATTTCTAGCACAACCCCAAAGAAACGGAGGCGAAGGCTTACCGGTTCTCGCGCGGGAAGACAGTGCGATGACACTTATAATTATTATTTGGCACTCACTGCCGCTCTAACGAGTCGTCGGCCCTGGGGCGCGCCTTCACAATATATAGAACCGGCACATGGGGCGGGGAAAGGGCTTTGGACGAGGCAGAAAAGGGGCTAAAGAGGCTAAAGAATAACTTGCACACAGACTAGTACATCATAGCCAATCAGCAGCCAGAGCTACGGCTAATCTGTTTGGACACTTAAGAAAAACAATAAATTATCTAGGCTTTCTTCCAATCAAAAATAGGGGGGAAAGATCGCTAACTCAGGGGGGCCTAATCTAGTGCGAGTGATGAAAAGTTTGAATAAACAGCGGGCCGGGAAAGGTCATAGCATAGCACAAACATGAATGGGGTGGGGCTTAGACCGCAAAAATGACTAAATAATTGAAATAACTAAATAATTCCACGCGCGCGGGCCAGAGCTAGCCGTGAATGTACGTATGTGTACATTCACAACACTACACTTCACTACACCTTCGCTACAGCTTCGCTATCGATTTCGCTTTCAGTCCCAAGACTTCAGCTTTCGTCCGCTTCCTAAGTTCGAGCACAAGCTCTCAGACAACCCCAAGATCGTCTAAACTCTCGATACCAAAATCTTGCTCCTCTTTAGGATAAAGGTACGACTACGGGGAAACATGAAATTAGCAAAAACGCGTGGATAACGATGTATGGTAAAGTTTACTAAGTAAAAAACACGAAAGTAAGAAAATTAGGAAGAGCCCTACTACAGTAAAACAAATAAATAGAAGAAAGAAGGAGCCCTACTACAGTAAAACAAATAAATAGCCTTCGCATTTTTTTTCACTATACAATAGACTAAATAATGTCAACTGTGTGTTACTTTTTACTTTTTATTGATAGAAAACACTACACGAAAGTATATACATGTTTAGAGATGAGCAAAAAATGGACCCTAGCTGTTGCAAACTATCTTTAAGGTCCAAATTTAAAATTCGGACCTACTATGGACCTTTACGAGTCACAGTGTAGGCAAACTTTATGCACATTAGATTAGGCACATTTGATGGAAACCTTTTATAAAAAATAAAGCCCTTAATAACAGGGATCTTCTCTGCTTTTAAGTTGTTTTCAATTGCTATATATATAAGCTTTATGCCAAATTATGCCGCCTTAGCAACACTTATATTATTTTATTATCAATGCGGCATTAAATCGCTATACAAATTTCAAATGTAAAAGCATTTTAAATTTGGAGCAGTTCAAAGCAGATAGTTAGCATATATGAAATAAATTTGCACACACATTTTACCAATATAAAAGCACTTAAAATTCGGGGCATAACTAGCATGTATGTCTGTATATAATAAATTTGCACACACATTTTACCAACATAAAAGCACTTTAAATTCGGGGCATAATTAGCATGTATGTCTGTATACAATAAATTTGCACACACATTTTACCAATATAAAAGCACTTTAAAATCAGGGCATAATTAGCATATATGTCTGTATACAATAAATTTGCACACAAATTTTACCAATATAAAAGCACTTCAAGTTCGGAGCATAATTAGCAGGTATGAATTAAATTGGCGGCACAAATAGGCTAGGCAGCTAATGAACCAAATATCAGCAAAATGCAGCCAGTAGTGTTATGGCATCCGTTCTTGTAGCTTGACGACACAGCCGCGCAGCAACTTCTACAAACTCAAGAAACGGTTCCAGGACAGATAGGTGCTGCAGATTGAAAGCAATGAAAACCAGCACAAACATTACGATAGTGTCTGTGACACTGTCGAAAATAAGCCTGGCTCGATTGACATTCACCATTTCTGACTGAGGTCATTCCTGATGATGCGAACAGGAGTATTCTCGTCAAAGAGAATATCCAGTTCGATCCGCAGGCGGCCCAGAAGCAGAAGAACTCCAGCCTGAAGCTGTTCCTGTTTGGAGTCGACCGAGGACATCCGGTTCTTACAGAGTTTAAAGTTTTAAAATGCTGCCACTTTTCATATATTTGCAGAAGAGCAGTCTTGACGTTGCTGACCATCATTTTCGCAGACTTCTAAGGGATGTAGTCTGCAGTCTGCTTCCTGTTGTATGCGTCAATCTTTAAATTAGTCAAAATTTAATATAGGTTAATATTTTATTGATGCTTATAGACTGAAATGAGCAAAAAATACATGACAAAATTTCCATTGGCATAGATTATCTAGACATAGGCCTACACTGAGCATTGAGCTGAGCCCTGAGGCTGAGCCTGAGACCAGTAACAAATACATAAATGGCTTTAGATCAGTTTACAGTGTATGCAATAGGCCTATTATAAATTATTATTTAGAGTAGCTGTAAAGAGAGACAGAGTATACAGACCACTACTGTTGTTCTGTACTATACTTACTAACAATGAGTATTAAATACTAAAAGAAATGATATAATTTGATCAATACTTCTGTTCTTTGTTTCTATTCCTCTGGCCATTATAGACTAATAGGATAGGACTGTAGACAATACGACAAGAGCAAGTATTCGTTCAGCGCACTGCAAATTAATTATTTTTGACACATTTAAGCACTTGGCTACAATTTGGTCAAAAATAATTCATTTGAAAAATAAACAAATAAAAACAATTAAGCTGCCTTATTTTTACAAAATGTATTAAAGTAGCCAAATTTAATTCTAAAAAAATAAATGAAAACGTGCTCTCTAAAATGTGTGAAGTAGAGTTAGTTTAGACTAATGAAATATGAAAGTACAGTATAAGTTACATGCATCAGGATGACCCCCTGAAAATGGTATACCTATACATCTTTAATTTGCGACTTTCGGCAGTTTAATGTGAGAAAAGTGTTCAATAAGTTTAATATGCAGCTGGTTGTCCATGCTGATCAGAAATACTTTTTGGACCTTAGAGCCTAAGAAGTCCACATTTTTTATCGAGGTCTAGATTTTCATTGATGACCTCATGCGGACGTTCTGAATTTACAGTGTATTGCACTGTACTATTCCACCTGCCACTTCACACTAGGCTGCACTATCCACCCATGATATATGGCACTACTAGTACTATGCCACCTGCAATATAGAAATACTTAATTTTTAATTACATTAGTGGATTAACAATTTTTTTGCACCCAAAGCTATCTAAAAAAAGTCTATATTGGCTCCAATAAAAGCCATTAATATTTATTTTCTATAATATATTTTCTATGGATTTAAAATGTTTATAGTAATGTAAACATCATAGATCTATTTCCTTGAAAGTATTCCTTAGACCTTTAGTTCTAAGACCTTTCGACGTATAATTTTTTAACTTTATAATTCTGTAAGACAAGGTATCATAAAACAAAGGTATTTGAAGACTATAGTTTTACTTGCCATTGTACTAACCTGCATAGTAGGTTATTGTCAGTGATAAACTGGACTAGTGTTCATTTCTATTGGTAGCTATTGGTAGAAATCTCCATTCGGGCATATTTTTTTTCAACCAGATTTGACTTCCAACACTGACTGGCCGGCCAGAATGGAGGTGGACATCGGGATGGGCGATTCCGCTGCAACAGCGGCCGCTGGTGCGGGCCCGAGCCGCGGAGCTTGCTCCCCTAGTAGCCGCTTGCACTATCAGTCTGAACGGCATCCCAGGGCCACACTGGATGCGCTGCATTGGATGCGCAGACAGCAGGTCAGTGCAGTCAGTTAGTCTAGCTAGTCTTTGCTCTGATTCTTTTAGCTTGTGTGCAACCTTCGCACATCCCTAATTGAGCTTCCTATCGCCCTTCTAGATCCTCAGATGGAACTACCCGTCACCCTGCCAGATCCTCAGATGGATCTACCCGCCACTCCCAGATCCTCCAGATGGATCTACCCGCCACTCTCCCAGATCCTCCAGATGGATCTACCCGCCACTCCCCCAGATCCTCCAGATGGATCTACCCGCCACTCCCCCAGATCCTCCAGATGGAGCTACCCGCCACTCCCCCAGATCCTCAGATGCAGCTACCCGCCACTCTCCCAGATCCTCAGATGGAGCTACCCGCCACTCCCTCCCAGATCCTTAGATGGAACTACCCGCCACTCTCCCAGATCCTCAGATGGAGCTACCCGCCACTCCCCCAGATCCTCCAGATGGATCTACCCGCCACTCCCCCAGATCCTCCAGATGGAGCTACCCGCCACTCCCCCAGATCCTCAGATGCAGCTACCCGCCACTCTCCCAGATCCTCAGATGGAGCTACCCGCCACTCCCTCCCAGATCCTTAGATGGAACTACCCGCCACTCTCCCAGATCCTCAGATGGAGCTACCCGTCACTCTGTCCCAGATCCTCAGATGGAACTTCCCGCCACTCTGTCCCAGATCCTCAGATGCAACTACCCGCCACCCTTCCAGATCTCTCATGTGGAACTACCCGCCTCTCTCCCAGATCCTCAGATGGAACTACCCGCCACTCTTCCAGATTCTTAGATATAACTACCCGCCTCCCTCCCAGATCTCTCAGATGGAACTACCCGCCACTCCCCCAGATCCTCAGATAGAGCTACCCGCCACTCTCCCAGATCCTTCCTGCCACTATCCCAGATTCTTAGATATAACTACCCGCCACTCTCCCAGATCCTCAGATGGAACTACCCCGCCTCCCCCCAGTTCTTTATGTCGTTCTTACGCTTATCCCCCTTTTGTTTCCAGGAACTGTGTGACGTAGCCCTACTAGTAGGCGGCCGTCGAATCCACGCCCATCGCGCCGTCCTGGCCGCCAGTTCACCCTATTTTCGCGCTATGTTTGCCGGCGAATTAGCTGAAAGTCGCCAGGCGGAGGTGACTCTTCGCGATATGGACGAATCGGCTGTTGAAAGTCTAGTAGAATTTTGTTACACTGCGCACATCACCGTTGAAGAGTCCAACGTGCAGACCCTATTGCCAGCCGCTTGCCTACTTCAATTGCAAGAAATCCAAGAGGTCTGCTGCGAGTTTCTCAAACGCCAGCTCGATCCTAGCAACTGTCTAGGGATTCGAGCTTTTGCCGACACGCACGCCTGTCGAGAATTATTAAAAGTAGCCGAGCGTTTCGCACAATATAATTTCGTTGACGTCACCGAATCCGAGGAATTCCTGTTGCTACCCGTTAATCAGCTGATTGACATGATCGGCTCCGACGAATTGAATGTTCGAAGCGAGGAACAAGTCTACCAGGCGGTGATGGCCTGGGTTAGGCACAATCTGCCTGAGCGTAGGCAGCACCTGCCTTTGGTGCTGTCGCATGTGCGCATGCCGCAGGTGATGGTTTGGGCGTTGAAATGTTCAGGAAAATTCTTTAGAATTCTTGGATTGATGTATGAAAATCTATTGTATCAAATAATACTAAGGTAACATGCATACATCTTATACTAGCATAAGAATCACTCCTATACTAGTATGAGAATCACTCCTATACTAGTATGAGAATCACTTTTATACTAGTATGAGAATCACTCCTGTACTAGTATGAGAATCACTCCTATACTAGTATGAGAATCACTCCTATACTAGTATGAGAATCACTCCTATACTAGTATGATAATCACTCCTATACTAGTATGAGAATCACTCCTATACTAGTATGAGAATCACTCCTATACTAGTATGAGAATCACTCCTATACTAGGATGATAATCACTCCTATACTAGTATGAGAATCACTCCTATACTAGTATGAGAATCACTCCTATACTAGTATGAGAATCACTCCTATACTAGTATGAGAATCACTCCTATACTAGTATGAGAATCACTCCTATACTAGTATGAGAATCACTCCTATACTAGGATGAGAATCACTCCTATACTAGTATGAGAATCACTCCTATACTAGTATGAGAATCACTCCTATACTAGTATGATAATCACTCCTATACTAGTATGAGAATCACTCCTATACTAGTATGAGAATCACTTTTATACTAGTATGAGAATCACTTTTATACTAGTATGAGAATCACTCCTATACTAGTATGAGAATCACTTTTATACAAGTATGAGAATCACTCCTATACTAGGATGAGAATCACTCCTATACTAGTATGATAATCACTCCTATACTAGTATGAGAATCACTCCTATACTAGTATGAGAATCACTCCTATACTAGTATGAGAATCACTCCTATACTAGTATGATAATCACTCCTATACTAGTATGATAATCACTCCTATACTAGTATGAGAATCACTCCTATACTAGTATGATAATCACTCCTATACTAGTATGAGAATCACTTTTATACTAGTATGAGAATCACTCCTATACTAGGATGAGAATCACTTTTATACTATTATGAGAATCACTCCTATACTATTATGAGAATCACTCCTATACTAGGATGAGAATCACTCCTATACTATTATGAGAATCACTGTTATTCTGCTTTGTTTACAGTTACTAATAAAGTACCATAATAGTCGCTAATATTTTGTGAGAATTGTTTACGAATCACCATAAAAATGCTTTTAAAAAGGCCAAAAATTAGCTAGCCCAATTATTGTTACTTAACGATGAAATGTCATCAGCATTATTTAGACATCCCATAAATTGCTAATAAAAATGTTTTCTGAGACTGCTAAAATATACTCATAACTTCATATTTCTACTATAATTAGTATGTATAGAATTTTAATTCCCAAATTTGCAGATGTCGCCAAAATTCCTAGTTAACACAGTCGGCACCGATCTATTAATACGCGGCAGCGACCCCTGTCGCGATCTTGTAGACGAAGCTAAAAACTACCTGCTACTGCCGCAGGAGCGTCCGCACATGCAGGGACCCCGCACCAGGCCTAGGAAACCCCTACGCTGCGGAGAAGTTCTATTCGCCGTTGGCGGCTGGTGCTCAGGCGACGCTATTAACACTGTTGAACGATTCGATCCGACGCATTCTGGCGGCGAATGGCGTCTAGTGGCGCCCATGAATAAGCGCCGTTGCGGCGTCGGGGTGGCCGTTCTTAGCGATCTGATGTACGCTGTTGGGGGCCACGACGGTCAGAGCTATCTGAATTCGGTTGAAAGGTGAGCGGTTTTTTAGGTTGTTGGGATATTATTGTTTTATTGGAGTTAACAAGTTGAAAATTAGGGATATTTGAAGATAGGGATTAACAGACATTCGAAAGTAGGGATTAACAGGTATTCAAAAGTAGGGATTAACAGGTATTCGAAAGTAGGGATTAAAAAGTATTCGAAAGTAGGGATTAACAGGTATTCGAAAGTAGGGATTAGCAAGCATTCGAAAGTAGGGATTAACAAGCATTCGAAAGTAGGGATTAACAGGTATTCGAAAGTAGGGATTAACAAGCATTCGAAAGTAGGGATTAACGAGAATTCGAAAGTAGGGATTAACGAGAATTCGAAAGTAGGGATTAACAAGCATTCGAAAGTAGGGATTAACATGCATTCGAAAGCAGGGATTTACGAGCATTCGAAAGTAGGGATTAACAAGTATTCGAAAGTAGGGATTAACAGGTATTCGAAAGTAGGGATACTTTCGGTGCGAAAACGAATATAAATGAATACCGAATTTGGGATTTGGGAATAAAAGTCATCTTGCGTCTAGATCCATAAAAAATGGCCAAAATCATTAGAAATCAATCATAAATAATCCCAATTTAACACACCGCCCCCGCCCTGTACAGATACGATCCCCACACGAACCAATGGTCGGCCGACGTAGCCCCGACCAGTTCGTGTCGCACTTCGGTTGGCGTAGCCGTACTAGACGGTGCCATGTTCGCCGTTGGCGGTCAAGATGGCGTCTCGTGTTTGAACTACGTTGAACGCTACGATCCGGGCGTGAATAGGTGGACCAGGGTGGCTAGCATGTCTACGCGTCGGTTGGGCGTCGGCGTTGCGGTGCTGGACGGCGTGCTGTACGCCGTTGGCGGCTCCGACGGTCAGCAGCCGTTGCAGACTGTCGAGAGGTTGGTTTTGTTGGGGTGTGGGTTTTTAGACACCTATCTAGATATCTAGGATAGATATCAGTAATGCGCTGATGGATTTCCAGATAGACTTGTGTATAGATTGATAGTTTGATTTAGCTAGATTTTTGGATACATGTAGATTCGTAAATAGATTTCTATAGATGCCTGTAGATGCGTAGATAGATTTCCATAGATCTGTAGATGCGTAGATAGATTTCCATAGATCTGTAGATGCGTAGATAGATTTCCATAGATCTGTAGATGCGTAGATAGATTCCAATAAAAGCTAGATTTGTAGATATTTTTCTATAGATACCCGTAGATGCGTAGATAGATACCATAGATACGTGTAGATGTGTAGATAGATTTCCATAGATACTTTCGGCGCGTAGATAGATTACCTCAAAAACCTGTAGATGCGTAAATA
This sequence comes from Macrostomum cliftonense, assembly GCA_950096795.1. Classification (NCBI taxonomy): domain Eukaryota; kingdom Metazoa; phylum Platyhelminthes; family Macrostomidae; genus Macrostomum; species Macrostomum cliftonense. Next base: position 740,031 of record CATNEM010000174.1, read on the forward strand.
GATTTCCATAAAAACTAGATTTGTAGATAGTTTTCTATAGATACCTGTAGATGCGTAGATAGATTTCCATAGATACCTGTAGATGCGTAGATAGATTTCCATCGATGCCTCTAGATGCGTAGATAGATTTCCAAAGTTACCTGTAGATGCGTAGATAGATTTCTATAGATACCTGTAGATGCATAGATAGATTTCCAAAGTTACCTGTAGATGCGTAGATAGATTTCCATAGATACCTGTAGATGCGTAGATAGATTTCCATCGATGCCTTTAGATGCGTAGATAGATTTCTATAGATACCTGTAGATGTGTAGATAGATTTCCATTGATGCCTGTAGATGTGTCGATAGATTTCCACAAATAATTTTCGGCGCGTAGATAGATTACCTCAAAAACCTGTAGATGCGTAAATAGATTTCCATAAAAACTAGATTTGTAGATAGTTTTCTATAGATACCTGTAGATGCGTAGATAGATTTCCATAGATACCTGTAGATGCGTAGATAGATTTCCATCGATGCCTCTAGATGCGTAGATAGATTTCCAAAGTTACCTGTAGATGCGTAGATAGATTTCTATAGATACCTGTAGATGCGTAAATAGATTTCCATAGATACCTGTAGATGCGTAGATAGATTTCCATCGATGCCTTTAGATGCGTAGATAGATTTCTATAGATACCTGTAGATGCGTAGATAGATTTCCATTGATGCCTGTAGATGTGTCGATAGATTTCCACAAATAATTTTCGTTGCGTAGATAGATTACCTCAAAAACCTGTAGATGCGTAAATAGATTTCCATAGATAACTGTAGATGCGTAGATAGACTTCTACAGAAAACAGTAGATTCGTACATAGGCTCCCATAGCAACCATAATTATCCCTAACAATTCTCCCCCGATCCCTAAACACGCCCGAACGCAGATACGACCCGCGCAACAACCGCTGGATGCAGGTCGGCAGCATGACGACACGCCGTAAGCACCTGGGCGTCGCCGTATTCAACGGCTGCATCTACAGCGTCGGCGGACGCGACGACAGCACCGAATTATCTAGCACCGAGTGCTTCGACTCCAAGGCTAATTGTTGGCGTCCGGTGGTTGCCATGACATCAAGACGAAGCGGCGTAGGACTGGCCGTTGTGAACAATCAACTCATGGCTATTGGAGGATTCGACGGTTCGACCTATTTGAAAACCGTGGAAATCTACGACGCCGATTGTAATTGTTGGAAAAGTTTCGGCAGCATGAATTCCCGACGTCTAGGCGGCGGCGTCGGGGTTGTCCGGCTGGCGCATCCGCACGAATCAGCGTCGCCCTCGTCCGCCATGATGATGACCGGCGGCGGCGGCGGCGGCGGCGGCGATTTTTACGGTCAGGGATCCCCGTCGCCATGGTTTCAATACTCGTTAGCTAATCGGCTTTATAAGAAGTGATCTGGATGTAATTTTTTTTTCAGTAACAGCTTTTTGTTCTTTTTGCATTGATTTCTTCAAATGTCGCTGTGAGAGTCATTGAGAATTTCAAGTCAAGTCGTTGACGTTGATAATCGCTCATACGAGCTTAAACTTTTAAGAGAATCGCTAATAGACAATTTTAAGAATTGCTCATAAACTACTAATAAAAATCACTCATAGACTACTAAAACGAATCGCTCATAAACTATTGATAAGAATCGCTCATAAAATATTGATGAAAATCGCTCATAGACTATTGATGAGAATCGCTCATAAACTATTGATAAGAATCGCTCATAAACTATTGATAAGAATAGCTCGTAGACTATTGATAAGAAACGCTCATAGACTATTGATGAGAATCGCTCATAAACTATTAATAAGAATCGCTCATAAACTATTAATGAGAATAGCTCGTAGACTATTGATGAGAAACGCTCATAGACTATGATAAGAATTGCTCATAGACTATTGGTAAGAATCGCTTATAGACTATTGATAAGAATCGCTCAGACTATTAATAAGAAACGCTCATAGACTATTAAAAAGAATCGCTCATAAACTATTGATAAGAATCGCTCATAAACTATTGATAAGAATCGCTCAGACTATTGGTAAGAATCGCTTATAAACTATTGATAAGAATCGCTCATAAACTATTGATAAGAATCGCTCGCAGACTATTGATAAGAATCGCTCATAAACTATTGATAAGAATCGCTCATAAACTATTGATAAGAATCGCTCGCAGACTATTGATAAGAAACGCTTATAGACTATTGATAAGAATCGCTCATAAACTATTGATAAGAATAGCTCGTAGACTATTGATAAGAATCGCTCATAAACTATTGATGAGAAACGCTCATAGACTATTGATAAGAAACGCTCATAGACTATGATAAGAATTGCTCATAGACTATTGGTAAGAATCGCTTATAGACTATTGATAAGAATCGCTCAGACTATTGATAAGAACCGCTTATAGACTATTGATGAGAATCGCTCATAAACTATTGATAAGAATCGCTCAGACTATTGATAAGAATTGCTCATAGACTATTGGTAATAATCGCTTATAGACTATTGATAAGAATCGCTCAGACTATTGATAAGAACCGCTTATAGACTATTGATGAGAAACGCTTATAGACTATTGATAAGAATCGCTCATAAACTATTGATAAGAATCGCTCATAAACTATTGATAAGAATAGCTCGTAGACTATTGATAAGAATCGCTCATAAACTATTGATAAGAATAGCTCGTAGACTATTGATAAGAATCGCTCATAAACTATTGATAAGAATAGCTCGTAGACTATTGATAAGAATCGCTCATAAACTATTGATGAGAAACGCTCATAGACTATTGATGAGAAACGCTCATAGACTATGATAAGAATTGCTCATAGACTATTGGTAAGAATCGCTTATAGACTATTGATAAGAATCGCTCAGACTATTAATAAGAAACGCTCATAGACTATTAAAAAGAATCGCTCATAAACTATTGATAAGAATCGCTCATAAACTATTGATAAGAATCGCTCAGACTATTGGTAAGAATCGCTTATAAACTATTGATAAGAATCGCTCATAAACTATTGATAAGAATCGCTCGCAGACTATTGATAAGAATCGCTCATAAACTATTGATAAGAATCGCTCATAAACTATTGATAAGAATCGCTCGCAGACTATTGATAAGAAACGCTTATAGACTATTGATAAGAATCGCTCATAAACTATTGATAAGAATAGCTCGTAGACTATTGATAAGAATCGCTCATAAACTATTGATAAGAATAGCTCGTAGACTATTGATAAGAATCGCTCATAAACTATTGATGAGAAACGCTCATAGACTATTGATAAGAAACGCTCAAAGACTATGATAAGAATTGCTCATAGACTATTGGTAAGAATCGCTCATAGACTATTGATAAGAATCGCTCAGACTATTGATAAGAACCGCTTATAGACTATTGATGAGAATCGCTCATAAACTATTGATAAGAATCGCTCAGACTATTGATAAGAATTGCTCATAGACTATTGGTAAGAATCGCTTATAGACTATTGATAAGAATCGCTCAGACTATTGATAAGAACCGCTTATAGACTATTGATGAGAAACGCTTATAGACTATTGATAAGAATCGCTCATAAACTATTGATAAGAATCGCTCATAAACTATTGATAAGAATAGCTCGTAGACTATTGATAAGAATCGCTCATAAACTATTGATAAGAATAGCTCGTAGACTATTGATAAGAATCGCTCATAAACTATTGATAAGAATAGCTCGTAGACTATTGATAAGAATCGCTCATAAACTATTGATGAGAAACGCTCATAGACTATTGATGAGAAACGCTCATAGACTATGATAAGAATTGCTCATAGACTATTGGTAAGAATCGCTTATAGACTATTGATAAGAATCGCTCAGACTATTGATAAGAAACGCTCATAAACTATTAATAAGAATCGCTCATAAACTATTGATAAGAATCGCTCATAAACTATTGATAAGAATCGCTCAGACTATTGGTAAGAATCGCTTATAAACTATTGATAAGAATCGCTCATAAACTATTGATAAGAATCGCTCGCAGACTATTGATAAGAATCGCTCATAAACTATTGATAAGAATCGCTCATAAACTATTGATAAGAATCGCTCATAAACTATTGATAAGAATCGCTCGCAGACTATTGATAAGAAACGCTTATAGACTATTGATAAGAATCGCTTATAAACTATTGATAAGAATAGCTCGTAGACTATTGATAAGAATCGCTCATAAACTATTGATAAGAATAGCTCGTAGACTATTGATAAGAATCGCTCATAAACTATTGATGAGAAACGCTCATAGACTATTGATGAGAAACGCTCATAGACTATGATAAGAATTGCTCATAGACTATTGGTAAGAATCGCTTATAGACTATTGATAAGAATCGCTCAGACTATTGATAAGAACCGCTTATAGACTATTGATGAGAATCGCTCATAAGCTATTGATAAGAATCGCTCAGACTATTGATAAGAATCGCTCATAAACTATTGAGAAGAAACGCTCATAGACTATTGATGAGAATCGCTCATAAACTATTGATAATAATAGCTCGTAGACTATTGATAAGAATCGCTCATAAACTATTGATAAGAATAGCTCGTAGACTATTGATAAGAAACGCTCATAGACTATTGATGAGAATAGCTCATAAACTATTGATAAGAATCGCTCATAAACTATTAATAAGAATAGCTCGTAGACTATTGATGAGAAACGCTCATAGACTATGATAAGAAACGCTCATAGACTATTAATAAGAATCGCTCATAAACTATTGATAAGAATCGCTCATAAACTATTGATAAGAATCGCTCAGACTATTGGTAAGAATCGCTTATAAACTATTGATAAGAATCGCTCATAAACTATTGATAAGAATCGCTCGCAGACTATTGATAAGAATCGCTCAGACTATTGATAAGAAACGCTCATAAACTATTAATAAGAATCGCTCATAAACTATTGATAAGAATCGCTCATAAACTATTGATAAGAATCGCTCAGACTATTGGTAAGAATCGCTTATAAACTATTGATAAGAATCGCTCATAAACTATTGATAAGAATCGCTCGCAGACTATTGATAAGAATCGCTCATAAACTATTGATAAGAATCGCTCATAAACTATTGATAAGAATCGCTCATAAACTATTGATAAGAATCGCTCGCAGACTATTGATAAGAATCGCTCATAAACTATTGATGAGAAACGCTCATAGACTATTGATGAGAAACGCTCATAGACTATGATAAGAATTGCTCATAGACTATTGGTAAGAATCGCTTATAGACTATTGATAAGAATCGCTCAGACTATTGATAAGAACCGCTTATAGACTATTGATGAGAATCGCTCATAAGCTATTGATAAGAATCGCTCAGACTATTGATAAGAATCGCTCATAAACTATTGAGAAGAAACGCTCATAGACTATTGATGAGAATCGCTCATAAACTATTGATAATAATAGCTCGTAGACTATTGATAAGAATCGCTCATAAACTATTGATAATAATAGCTCGTAGACTATTGATAAGAATCGCTCATAAACTATTGATAAGAATAGCTCGTAGACTATTGATAAGAAACGCTCATAGACTATTGATGAGAATCGCTCATAAACTATTGATAAGAATCGCTCATAAACTATTAATAAGAATAGCTCGTAGACTATTGATGAGAAACGCTCATAGACTATGATAAGAATTGCTCATAGACTATTGGTAAGAATCGCTTATAGACTATTGATAAGAATCGCTCAGACTATTGATAAGAAACGCTCATAGACTATTAATAAGAATCGCTCATAAACTATTGATAAGAATCGCTCAGACTATTGATAAGAATTGCTTATAGACTATTGGTAAGAATCGCTTATAGACTATTGATAAGAATCGCTCAGACTATTGATAAGAACCGCTTATAGACTATTGATGAGAAACGCTTATAGACTATTGATAAGAATCGCTCATAAACTATTGAAAAGAATAGCTCGTAGACTATTGATAAGAAACGCTCATAGACTATTGATGAGAATCGCTCATAAACTATTGATAAGAATCGCTCATAAACTATTAATAAGACTAGCTCGTAGACTATTGATGAGAAACGCTCATAGACTATGATAAGAAACGCTCATAGACTATTAATAAGAATCGCTCATAAACTATTGATAAGAATCGCTCATAAACTATTGATAAGAATCGCTCAGACTATTGGTAAGAATCGCTTATAAACTATTGATAAGAATCGCTCATAAACTATTGATAAGAATCGCTCGCAGACTATTGATAAGAATCGCTCAGACTATTGATAAGAAACGCTCATAAACTATTAATAAGAATCGCTCATAAACTATTGATAAGAATCGCTCATAAACTATTGATAAGAATCGCTCAGACTATTGGTAAGAATCGCTTATAAACTATTGATAAGAATCGCTCATAAACTATTGATAAGAATCGCTCGCAGACTATTGATAAGAATCGCTCATAAACTATTGATAAGAATCGCTCAGACTATTGGTAAGAATCGCTTATAAACTATTGATAAGAATCGCTCATAAACTATTGATAAGAATCGCTCATAAACTATTGATAAGAATCGCTCGCAGACTATTGATAAGAATCGCTCATAAACTATTGATGAGAAACGCTCATAGACTATTGATGAGAAACGCTCATAGACTATGATAAGAATTGCTCATAGACTATTGGTAAGAATCGCTTATAGACTATTGATAAGAATCGCTCAGACTATTGATAAGAACCGCTTATAGACTATTGATGAGAATCGCTCATAAGCTATTGATAAGAATCGCTCAGACTATTGATAAGAATCGCTCATAAACTATTGAGAAGAAACGCTCATAGACTATTGATGAGAATCGCTCATAAACTATTGATAATAATAGCTCGTAGACTATTGATAAGAATCGCTCATAAACTATTGATAAGAATAGCTCGTAGACTATTGATAAGAAACGCTCATAGACTATTGATGAGAATCGCTCATAAACTATTGATAAGAATCGCTCATAAACTATTAATAAGAATAGCTCGTAGACTATTGATGAGAAACGCTCATAGACTATGATAAGAAACGCTCATAGACTATTAATAAGAATCGCTCATAAACTATTGATAAGAATCGCTCATAAACTATTGATAAGAATCGCTCAGACTATTGGTAAGAATCGCTTATAAACTATTGATAAGAATCGCTCATAAACTATTGATAAGAATCGCTCGCAGACTATTGATAAGAATCGCTCAGACTATTGATAAGAAACGCTCATAAACTATTAATAAGAATCGCTCATAAACTATTGATAAGAATCGCTTATAGACTATTGATAAGAATCGCTCAGACTATTGGTAAGAATCGCTTATAAACTATTGATAAGAATCGCTCATAAACTATTGATAAGAATCGCTCGCAGACTATTGATAAGAATCGCTCATAAACTATTGATAAGAATCGCTCATAAACTATTGATAAGAATCGCTCATAAACTATTGATAAGAATCGCTCGCAGACTATTGATAAGAATCGCTCATAAACTATTGATGAGAAACGCTCATAGACTATTGATGAGAAACGCTCATAGACTATTGATGAGAAACGCTCATAGACTATGATAAGAATTGCTCATAGACTATTGGTAAGAGTCGCTTATAGACTATTGATAAGAATCGCTCAGACTATTGATAAGAACCGCTTATAGACTATTGATGAGAATCGCTCATAAGCTATTGATAAGAATCGCTCAGACTATTGATAAGAATCGCTCATAAACTATTGAGAAGAAACGCTCATAGACTATTGATGAGAATCGCTCATAAACTATTGATAATAATAGCTCGTAGACTATTGATAAGAATCGCTCATAAACTATTGATAAGAATAGCTCGTAGACTATTGATAAGAAACGCTCATAGACTATTGATGAGAATCGCTCATAAACTATTGATAAGAATCGCTCATAAACTATTAATAAGAATAGCTCGTAGACTATTGATGAGAAACGCTCATAGACTATGATAAGAAACGCTCATAGACTATTAATAAGAATCGCTCATAAACTATTGATAAGAATCGCTCATAAACTATTGATAAGAATCGCTCAGACTATTGGTAAGAATCGCTTATAAACTATTGATAAGAATCGCTCATAAACTATTGATAAGAATCGCTCGCAGACTATTGATAAGAATCGCTCATAAACTATTGATAAGAATAGCTCGTAGACTATTGATAAGAATCGCTCATAAACTATTGATGAGAAACGCTCATAGACTATTGATGAGAAACGCTCATAGACTATGATAAGAATTGCTCATAGACTATTGGTAAGAATCGCTTATAGACTATTGATAAGAATCGCTCAGACTATTGATAAGAAACGCTCATAAACTATTAATAAGAATCGCTCATAAACTATTGATAAGAATCGCTCATAAACTATTGATAAGAATCGCTCAGACTATTGGTAAGAATCGCTTATAAACTATTGATAAGAATCGCTCATAAACTATTGATAAGAATCGCTCGCAGACTATTGATAAGAATCGCTCATAAACTATTGATAAGAATCGCTCATAAACTATTGATAAGAATCGCTCATAAACTATTGATAAGAATCGCTCGCAGACTATTGATAAGAAACGCTTATAGACTATTGATAAGAATCGCTTATAAACTATTGATAAGAATAGCTCGTAGACTATTGATAAGAATCGCTCATAAACTATTGATAAGAATAGCTCGTAGACTATTGATAAGAATCGCTCATAAACTATTGATGAGAAACGCTCATAGACTATTGATGAGAAACGCTCATAGACTATGATAAGAATTGCTCATAGACTATTGGTAAGAATCGCTTATAGACTATTGATAAGAATCGCTCAGACTATTGATAAGAACCGCTTATAGACTATTGATGAGAATCGCTCATAAGCTATTGATAAGAATCGCTCAGACTATTGATAAGAATCGCTCATAAACTATTGAGAAGAAACGCTCATAGACTATTGATGAGAATCGCTCATAAACTATTGATAATAATAGCTCGTAGACTATTGATAAGAATCGCTCATAAACTATTGATAAGAATAGCTCGTAGACTATTGATAAGAAACGCTCATAGACTATTGATGAGAATCGCTCATAAACTATTGATAAGAATCGCTCATAAACTATTAATAACAATCGCTCATAAACTATTGATAAGAATCGCTCAGACTATTGGTAAGAATCGCTTATAAACTATTGATAAGAATCGCTCATAAACTATTGATAAGAATCGCTCGCAGACTATTGATAAGAATCGCTCAGACTATTGATAAGAAACGCTCATAAACTATTAATAAGAATCGCTCATAAACTATTGATAAGAATCGCTCATAAACTATTGATAAGAATCGCTCAGACTATTGGTAAGAATCGCTTATAAACTATTGATAAGAATCGCTCATAAACTATTGATAAGAATCGCTCGCAGACTATTGATAAGAATCGCTCATAAACTATTGATAAGAATCGCTCATAAACTATTGATAAAAATCGCTCATAAACTATTGATAAGAATCGCTCGCAGACTATTGATAAGAATCGCTCATAAACTATTGATGAGAAACGCTCATAGACTATTGATGAGAAACGCTCATAGACTATGATAAGAATTGCTCATAGACTATTGGTAAGAATCGCTTATAGACTATTGATAAGAATCGCTCAGACTATTGATAAGAACCGCTTATAGACTATTGATGAGAATCGCTCATAAGCTATTGATAAGAATCGCTCAGACTATTGATAAGAATCGCTCATAAACTATTGAGAAGAAACGCTCATAGACTATTGATGAGAATCGCTCATAAACTATTGATAATAATAGCTCGTAGACTATTGATGAGAAACGCTCATAGACTATGATAAGAATTGCTCATAGACTATTGGTAAGAATCGCTTATAGACTATTGATAAGAATCGCTCAGACTATTGATAAGAAACGCTCATAGACTATTAATAAGAATCGCTCATAAACTATTGATAAGAATCGCTCAGACTATTGATAAGAATTGCTCATAGACTATTGGTAAGAATCGCTTATAGACTATTGATAAGAATCGCTCAGACTATTGATAAGAACCGCTTATAGACTATTGATGAGAAACGCTTATAGACTATTGATAAGAAACGCTTATAGACTATTGATAAGAATCGCTTATAAACTATTGATAAGAATAGCTCGTAGACTATTGATAAGAATCGCTCATAAACTATTGATAAGAATAGCTCGTAGACTATTGATAAGAATCGCTCATAAACTATTGATGAGAAACGCTCATAGACTATTGATGAGAAACGCTCATAGACTATGATAAGAATTGCTCATAGACTATTGGTAAGAATCGCTTATAGACTATTGATAAGAATCGCTCAGACTATTGATAAGAACCGCTTATAGACTATTGATGAGAATCGCTCATAAGCTATTGATAAGAATCGCTCAGACTATTGATAAGAATCGCTCATAAACTATTGAGAAGAAACGCTCATAGACTATTGATGAGAATCGCTCATAAACTATTGATAATAATAGCTCGTAGACTATTGATAAGAATCGCTCATAAACTATTGATAAGAATAGCTCGTAGACTATTGATAAGAAACGCTCATAGACTATTGATGAGAATCGCTCATAAACTATTGATAAGAATCGCTCATAAACTATTAATAAGAATCGCTCATAAACTATTGATAAGAATCGCTCAGACTATTGGTAAGAATCGCTTATAAACTATTGATAAGAATCGCTCATAAACTATTGATAAGAATCGCTCGCAGACTATTGATAAGAATCGCTCAGACTATTGATAAGAAACGCTCATAAACTATTAATAAGAATCGCTCATAAACTATTGATAAGAATCGCTCATAAACTATTGATAAGAATCGCTCAGACTATTGGTAAGAATCGCTTATAAACTATTGATAAGAATCGCTCATAAACTATTGATAAGAATCGCTCGCAGACTATTGATAAGAATCGCTCATAAACTATTGATAAGAATCGCTCATAAACTATTGATAAGAATCGCTCATAAACTATTGATAAGAATCGCTCGAAGACTATTGATAAGAATCGCTCATAAACTATTGATGAGAAACGCTCATAGACTATTGATGAGAAACGCTCATAGACTATGATAAGAATTGCTCATAGACTATTGGTAAGAATCGCTTATAGACTATTGATAAGAATCGCTCAGACTATTGATAAGAACCGCTTATAGACTATTGATGAGAATCGCTCATAAGCTATTGATAAGAATCGCTCAGACTATTGATAAGAATCGCTCATAAACTATTGAGAAGAAACGCTCATAGACTATTGATGAGAATCGCTCATAAACTATTGATAATAATAGCTCGTAGACTATTGATAAGAATCGCTCATAAACTATTGATAAGAATAGCTCGTAGACTATTGATAAGAAACGCTCATAGACTATTGATGAGAATCGCTCATAAACTATTGATAAGAATCGCTCATAAACTATTAATAAGAATAGCTCGTAGACTATTGATGAGAAACGCTCATAGACTATGATAAGAATTGCTCATAGACTATTGGTAAGAATCGCTTATAGACTATTGATAAGAATCGCTCAGACTATTGATAAGAAACGCTCATAGACTATTAATAAGAATCGCTCATAAACTATTGATAAGAATCGCTCAGACTATTGATAAGAATTGCTCATAGACTATTGGTAAGAATCGCTTATAGACTATTGATAAGAATCGCTCAGACTATTGATAAGAACCGCTTATAGACTATTGATGAGAAACGCTTATAGACTATTGATAAGAATCGCTCATAAACTATTGATAAGAATAGCTCGTAGACTATTGATAAGAAACGCTCATAGACTATTGATGAGAATCGCTCATAAACTATTGATAAGAATCGCTCATAAACTATTAATAAGAATAGCTCGTAGACTATTGATGAGAAACGCTCATAGACTATGATAAGAAACGCTCATAGACTATTAATAAGAATCGCTCATAAACTATTGATAAGAATCGCTCATAAACTATTGATAAGAATCGCTCAGACTATTGGTAAGAATCGCTTATAAACTATTGATAAGAATCGCTCATAAACTATTGATAAGAATCGCTCGCAGACTATTGATAAGAATCGCTCAGACTATTGATAAGAAACGCTCATAAACTATTAATAAGAATCGCTCATAAACTATTGATAAGAATCGCTCATAAACTATTGATAAGAATCGCTCAGACTATTGGTAAGAATCGCTTATAAACTATTGATAAGAATCGCTCATAAACTATTGATAAGAATCGCTCGCAGACTATTGATAAGAATCGCTCATAAACTATTGATAAGAATCGCTCAGACTATTGGTAAGAATCGCTTATAAACTATTGATAAGAATCGCTCATAAACTATTGATAAGAATCGCTCGCAGACTATTGATAAGAATCGCTCATAAACTATTGATAAGAATCGCTCATAAACTATTGATAAGAATCGCTCATAAACTATTGATAAGAATCGCTCGCAGACTATTGATAAGAATCGCTCATAAACTATTGATGAGAAACGCTCATAGACTATTGATGAGAAACGCTCATAGACTATGATAAGAATTGCTCATAGACTATTGGTAAGAATCGCTTATAGACTATTGATAAGAATCGCTCAGACTATTGATAAGAACCGCTTATAGACTATTGATGAGAATCGCTCATAAGCTATTGAAAAGAATCGCTCAGACTATTGATAAGAATCGCTCATAAACTATTGAGAAGAAACGCTCATAGACTATTGATGAGAATCGCTCATAAACTATTGATAATAATAGCTCGTAGACTATTGATAAGAATCGCTCATAAACTATTGATAAGAATAGCTCGTAGACTATTGATAAGAAACGCTCATAGACTATTGATGAGAATCGCTCATAAACTATTGATAAGAATCGCTCATAAACTATTAATAAGAATAGCTCGTAGACTATTGATGAGAAACGCTCATAGACTATAATAAGAATTGCTCATAGACTATTGGTAAGAATCGCTTATAGACTATTGATAAGAATCGCTCAGACTATTGATAAGAAACGCTCATAGACTATTGATAATAATAGCTCGTAGACTATTGATAAGAATCGCTCATAAACTATTGATAAGAATAGCTCGTAGACTATTGATAAGAAACGCTCATAGACTATTGATGAGAATCGCTCATAAACTATTGATAAGAATCGCTCATAAACTATTAATAAGAATAGCTCGTAGACTATTGATGAGAAACGCTCATAGACTATGATAAGAATTGCTCATAGACTATTGGTAAGAATCGCTTATAGACTATTGATAAGAATCGCTCAGACTATTGATAAGAAACGCTCATAGACTATTAATAAGAATCGCTCATAAACTATTGATAAGAATCGCTCAGACTATTGATAAGAATTGCTTATAGACTATTGGTAAGAATCGCTTATAGACTATTGATAAGAATCGCTCAGACTATTGATAAGAACCGCTTATAGACTATTGATGAGAAACGCTTATAGACTATTGATAAGAATCGCTCATAAACTATTGATAAGAATAGCTCGTAGACTATTGATAAGAAACGCTCATAGACTATTGATGAGAATCGCTCATAAACTATTGATAAGAATCGCTCATAAACTATTAATAAGACTAGCTCGTAGACTATTGATGAGAAACGCTCATAGACTATGATAAGAAACGCTCATAGACTATTAATAAGAATCGCTCATAAACTATTGATAAGAATCGCTCATAAACTATTGATAAGAATCGCTCAGACTATTGGTAAGAATCGCTTATAAACTATTGATAAGAATCGCTCATAAACTATTGATAAGAATCGCTCGCAGACTATTGATAAGAATCGCTCAGACTATTGATAAGAAACGCTCATAAACTATTAATAAGAATCGCTCATAAACTATTGATAAGAATCGCTCATAAACTATTGATAAGAATCGCTCAGACTATTGGTAAGAATCGCTTATAAACTATTGATAAGAATCGCTCATAAACTATTGATAAGAATCGCTCGCAGACTATTGATAAGAATCGCTCATAAACTATTGATAAGAATCGCTCAGACTATTGGTAAGAATCGCTTATAAACTATTGATAAGAATCGCTCATAAACTATTGATAAGAATCGCTCATAAACTATTGATAAGAATCGCTCGCAGACTATTGATAAGAATCGCTCATAAACTATTGATGAGAAACGCTCATAGACTATTGATGAGAAACGCTCATAGACTATGATAAGAATTGCTCATAGACTATTGGTAAGAATCGCTTATAGACTATTGATAAGAATCGCTCAGACTATTGATAAGAACCGCTTATAGACTATTGATGAGAATCGCTCATAAGCTATTGATAAGAATCGCTCAGACTATTGATAAGAATCGCTCATAAACTATTGAGAAGAAACGCTCATAGACTATTGATGAGAATCGCTCATAAACTATTGATAATAATAGCTCGTAGACTATTGATAAGAATCGCTCATAAACTATTGATAAGAATAGCTCGTAGACTATTGATAAGAAACGCTCATAGACTATTGATGAGAATCGCTCATAAACTATTGATAAGAATCGCTCATAAACTATTAATAAGAATAGCTCGTAGACTATTGATGAGAAACGCTCATAGACTATGATAAGAAACGCTCATAGACTATTAATAAGAATCGCTCATAAACTATTGATAAGAATCGCTCATAAACTATTGATAAGAATCGCTCAGACTATTGGTAAGAATCGCTTATAAACTATTGATAAGAATCGCTCATAAACTATTGATAAGAATCGCTCGCAGACTATTGATAAGAATCGCTCAGACTATTGATAAGAAACGCTCATAAACTATTAATAAGAATCGCTCATAAACTATTGATAAGAATCGCTTATAGACTATTGATAAGAATCGCTCAGACTATTGGTAAGAATCGCTTATAAACTATTGATAAGAATCGCTCATAAACTATTGATAAGAATCGCTCGCAGACTATTGATAAGAATCGCTCATAAACTATTGATAAGAATCGCTCATAAACTATTGATAAGAATCGCTCATAAACTATTGATAAGAATCGCTCGCAGACTATTGATAAGAATCGCTCATAAACTATTGATGAGAAACGCTCATAGACTATTGATGAGAAACGCTCATAGACTATGATAAGAATTGCTCATAGACTATTGGTAAGAATCGCTTATAGACTATTGATAAGAATCGCTCAGACTATTGATAAGAACCGCTTATAGACTATTGATGAGAATCGCTCATAAGCTATTGATAAGAATCGCTCAGACTATTGATAAGAATCGCTCATAAACTATTGAGAAGAAACGCTCATAGACTATTGATGAGAATCGCTCATAAACTATTGATAATAATAGCTCGTAGACTATTGATAAGAATCGCTCATAAACTATTGATAAGAATAGCTCGTAGACTATTGATAAGAAACGCTCATAGACTATTGATGAGAATCGCTCATAAACTATTGATAAGAATCGCTCATAAACTATTAATAAGAATAGCTCGTAGACTATTGATGAGAAACGCTCATAGACTATGATAAGAAACGCTCATAGACTATTAATAAGAATCGCTCATAAACTATTGATAAGAATCGCTCATAAACTATTGATAAGAATCGCTCAGACTATTGGTAAGAATCGCTTATAAACTATTGATAAGAATCGCTCATAAACTATTGATAAGAATCGCTCGCAGACTATTGATAAGAATCGCTCATAAACTATTGATAAGAATAGCTCGTAGACTATTGATAAGAATCGCTCATAAACTATTGATGAGAAACGCTCATAGACTATTGATGAGAAACGCTCATAGACTATGATAAGAATTGCTCATAGACTATTGGTAAGAATCGCTTATAGACTATTGATAAGAATCGCTCAGACTATTGATAAGAAACGCTCATAAACTATTAATAAGAATCGCTCATAAACTATTGATAAGAATCGCTCATAAACTATTGATAAGAATCGCTCAGACTATTGGTAAGAATCGCTTATAAACTATTGATAAGAATCGCTCATAAACTATTGATAAGAATCGCTCGCAGACTATTGATAAGAATCGCTCATAAACTATTGATAAGAATCGCTCATAAACTATTGATAAGAATCGCTCATAAACTATTGATAAGAATCGCTCGCAGACTATTGATAAGAAACGCTTATAGACTATTGATAAGAATCGCTTATAAACTATTGATAAGAATAGCTCGTAGACTATTGATAAGAATCGCTCATAAACTATTGATAAGAATAGCTCGTAGACTATTGATAAGAATCGCTCATAAACTATTGATGAGAAACGCTCATAGACTATTGATGAGAAACGCTCATAGACTATGATAAGAATTGCTCATAGACTATTGGTAAGAATCGCTTATAGACTATTGATAAGAATCGCTCAGACTATTGATAAGAACCGCTTATAGACTATTGATGAGAATCGCTCATAAGCTATTGATAAGAATCGCTCAGACTATTGATAAGAATCGCTCATAAACTATTGAGAAGAAACGCTCATAGACTATTGATGAGAATCGCTCATAAACTATTGATAATAATAGCTCGTAGACTATTGATAAGAATCGCTCATAAACTATTGATAAGAATAGCTCGTAGACTATTGATAAGAAACGCTCATAGACTATTGATGAGAATCGCTCATAAACTATTGATAAGAATCGCTCATAAACTATTAATAACAATCGCTCATAAACTATTGATAAGAATCGCTCAGACTATTGGTAAGAATCGCTTATAAACTATTGATAAGAATCGCTCATAAACTATTGATAAGAATCGCTCGCAGACTATTGATAAGAATCGCTCAGACTATTGATAAGAAACGCTCATAAACTATTAATAAGAATCGCTCATAAACTATTGATAAGAATCGCTCATAAACTATTGATAAGAATCGCTCAGACTATTGGTAAGAATCGCTTATAAACTATTGATAAGAATCGCTCATAAACTATTGATAAGAATCGCTCGCAGACTATTGATAAGAATCGCTCATAAACTATTGATAAGAATCGCTCATAAACTATTGATAAAAATCGCTCATAAACTATTGATAAGAATCGCTCGCAGACTATTGATAAGAATCGCTCATAAACTATTGATGAGAAACGCTCATAGACTATTGATGAGAAACGCTCATAGACTATGATAAGAATTGCTCATAGACTATTGGTAAGAATCGCTTATAGACTATTGATAAGAATCGCTCAGACTATTGATAAGAACCGCTTATAGACTATTGATGAGAATCGCTCATAAGCTATTGATAAGAATCGCTCAGACTATTGATAAGAATCGCTCATAAACTATTGAGAAGAAACGCTCATAGACTATTGATGAGAATCGCTCATAAACTATTGATAATAATAGCTCGTAGACTATTGATAAGAATCGCTCATAAACTATTGATAAGAATAGCTCGTAGACTATTGATAAGAAACGCTCATAGACTATTGATGAGAATCGCTCATAAACTATTGATAAGAATCGCTCATAAACTATTAATAAGAATAGCTCGTAGACTATTGATGAGAAACGCTCATAGACTATGATAAGAATTGCTCATAGACTATTGGTAAGAATCGCTTATAGACTATTGATAAGAATCGCTCAGACTATTGATAAGAAACGCTCATAGACTATTAATAAGAATCGCTCATAAACTATTGATAAGAATCGCTCAGACTATTGATAAGAATTGCTCATAGACTATTGGTAAGAATCGCTTATAGACTATTGATAAGAATCGCTCAGACTATTGATAAGAACCGCTTATAGACTATTGATGAGAAACGCTTATAGACTATTGATAAGAAACGCTTATAGACTATTGATAAGAATCGCTTATAAACTATTGATAAGAATAGCTCGTAGACTATTGATAAGAATCGCTCATAAACTATTGATAAGAATAGCTCGTAGACTATTGATAAGAATCGCTCATAAACTATTGATGAGAAACGCTCATAGACTATTGATGAGAAACGCTCATAGACTATGATAAGAATTGCTCATAGACTATTGGTAAGAATCGCTTATAGACTATTGATAAGAATCGCTCAGACTATTGATAAGAACCGCTTATAGACTATTGATGAGAATCGCTCATAAGCTATTGATAAGAATCGCTCAGACTATTGATAAGAATCGCTCATAAACTATTGAGAAGAAACGCTCATAGACTATTGATGAGAATCGCTCATAAACTATTGATAATAATAGCTCGTAGACTATTGATAAGAATCGCTCATAAACTATTGATAAGAATAGCTCGTAGACTATTGATAAGAAACGCTCATAGACTATTGATGAGAATCGCTCATAAACTATTGATAAGAATCGCTCATAAACTATTAATAAGAATCGCTCATAAACTATTGATAAGAATCGCTCAGACTATTGGTAAGAATCGCTTATAAACTATTGATAAGAATCGCTCATAAACTATTGATAAGAATCGCTCGCAGACTATTGATAAGAATCGCTCAGACTATTGATAAGAAACGCTCATAAACTATTAATAAGAATCGCTCATAAACTATTGATAAGAATCGCTCATAAACTATTGATAAGAATCGCTCAGACTATTGGTAAGAATCGCTTATAAACTATTGATAAGAATCGCTCATAAACTATTGATAAGAATCGCTCGCAGACTATTGATAAGAATCGCTCATAAACTATTGATAAGAATCGCTCATAAACTATTGATAAGAATCGCTCATAAACTATTGATAAGAATCGCTCGCAGACTATTGATAAGAATCGCTCATAAACTATTGATGAGAAACGCTCATAGACTATTGATGAGAAACGCTCATAGACTATGATAAGAATTGCTCATAGACTATTGGTAAGAATCGCTTATAGACTATTGATAAGAATCGCTCAGACTATTGATAAGAACCGCTTATAGACTATTGATGAGAATCGCTCATAAGCTATTGATAAGAATCGCTCAGACTATTGATAAGAATCGCTCATAAACTATTGAGAAGAAACGCTCATAGACTATTGATGAGAATCGCTCATAAACTATTGATAATAATAGCTCGTAGACTATTGATAAGAATCGCTCATAAACTATTGATAAGAATAGCTCGTAGACTATTGATAAGAAACGCTCATAGACTATTGATGAGAATCGCTCATAAACTATTGATAAGAATCGCTCATAAACTATTAATAAGAATAGCTCGTAGACTATTGATGAGAAACGCTCATAGACTATGATAAGAATTGCTCATAGACTATTGGTAAGAATCGCTTATAGACTATTGATAAGAATCGCTCAGACTATTGATAAGAAACGCTCATAGACTATTAATAAGAATCGCTCATAAACTATTGATAAGAATCGCTCAGACTATTGATAAGAATTGCTCATAGACTATTGGTAAGAATCGCTTATAGACTATTGATAAGAATCGCTCAGACTATTGATAAGAACCGCTTATAGACTATTGATGAGAAACGCTTATAGACTATTGATAAGAATCGCTCATAAACTATTGATAAGAATAGCTCGTAGACTATTGATAAGAAACGCTCATAGACTATTGATGAGAATCGCTCATAAACTATTGATAAGAATCGCTCATAAACTATTAATAAGAATAGCTCGTAGACTATTGATGAGAAACGCTCATAGACTATGATAAGAAACGCTCATAGACTATTAATAAGAATCGCTCATAAACTATTGATAAGAATCGCTCATAAACTATTGATAAGAATCGCTCAGACTATTGGTAAGAATCGCTTATAAACTATTGATAAGAATCGCTCATAAACTATTGATAAGAATCGCTCGCAGACTATTGATAAGAATCGCTCAGACTATTGATAAGAAACGCTCATAAACTATTAATAAGAATCGCTCATAAACTATTGATAAGAATCGCTCATAAACTATTGATAAGAATCGCTCAGACTATTGGTAAGAATCGCTTATAAACTATTGATAAGAATCGCTCATAAACTATTGATAAGAATCGCTCGCAGACTATTGATAAGAATCGCTCATAAACTATTGATAAGAATCGCTCAGACTATTGGTAAGAATCGCTTATAAACTATTGATAAGAATCGCTCATAAACTATTGATAAGAATCGCTCGCAGACTATTGATAAGAATCGCTCATAAACTATTGATAAGAATCGCTCATAAACTATTGATAAGAATCGCTCATAAACTATTGATAAGAATCGCTCGCAGACTATTGATAAGAATCGCTCATAAACTATTGATGAGAAACGCTCATAGACTATTGATGAGAAACGCTCATAGACTATGATAAGAATTGCTCATAGACTATTGGTAAGAATCGCTTATAGACTATTAATAAGAATCGCTCAGACTATTGATAAGAACCGCTTATAGACTATTGATGAGAATCGCTCATAAGCTATTGAAAAGAATCGCTCAGACTATTGATAAGAATCGCTCATAAACTATTGAGAAGAAACGCTCATAGACTATTGATGAGAATCGCTCATAAACTATTGATAATAATAGCTCGTAGACTATTGATAAGAATCGCTCATAAACTATTGATAAGAATAGCTCGTAGACTATTGATAAGAAACGCTCATAGACTATTGATGAGAATCGCTCATAAACTATTGATAAGAATCGCTCATAAACTATTAATAAGAATAGCTCGTAGACTATTGATGAGAAACGCTCATAGACTATGATAAGAATTGCTCATAGACTATTGGTAAGAATCGCTTATAGACTATTGATAAGAATCGCTCAGACTATTGATAAGAAACGCTCATAGACTATTAACAAGAATCGCTCATAAACTATTGATAAGAATCGCTCATAAACTATTGATAAGAATCGCTCAGACTATTGGTAAGAATCGCTTATAAACTATTGATAAGAATCGCTCATAAACTATTGATAAGAATCGCTCGCAGACTATTGATAAGAATCGCTCATAAACTATTGATAAGAATCGCTCATAAACTATTGATAAGAATAGCTCGTAGACTATTGATAAGAATCGCTCATAAACTATTGATAAGAATAGCTCGTAGACTATTGATAAGAATCGCTCATAAACTATTGATGAGAAACGCTCATAGACTATGATAAGAATTGCTCATAGACTATTGGTAAGAATCGCTTATAGACTATTGATAAGAATCGCTCAGACTATTGATAAGAAACGCTCATAAACTATTAATAAGAATCGCTCATAAACTATTGATAAGAATCGCTCATAAACTATTGATAAGAATCGCTCAGACTATTGGTAAGAATCGCTTATAAACTATTGATAAGAATCGCTCATAAACTATTGATAAGAATCGCTCGCAGACTATTGATAAGAATCGCTCATAAACTATTGATAAGAATCGCTCATAAACTATTGATAAGAATCGCTCGCAGACTATTGATAAGAAACGCTTATAGACTATTGATAAGAATCGCTCATAAACTATTGATAAGAATAGCTCGTAGACTATTGATAAGAATCGCTCATAAACTATTGATGAGAAACGCTCATAGACTATTGATGAGAAACGCTCATAGACTATGATAAGAATTGCTCATAGACTATTGGTAAGAATCGCTTATAGACTATTGATAAGAATCGCTCAGACTATTGATAAGAAACGCTCATAAACTATTAATAAGAATCGCTCATAAACTATTGATAAGAATCGCTCATAAACTATTGATAAGAATCGCTCAGACTATTGGTAAGAATCGCTTATAAACTATTGATAAGAATCGCTCATAAACTATTGATAAGAGTCGCTCGCAGACTATTGATAAGAATCGCTCATAAACTATTGATAAGAATCGCTCATAAACTATTGATAAGAATCGCTCGCAGACTATTGATAAGAAACGCTTATAGACTATTGATAAGAATCGCTCATAAACTATTGATAAGAATAGCTCGTAGACTATTGATAAGAATCGCTCATAAACTATTGATAAGAATAGCTCGTAGACTATTGATAAGAATCGCTCATAAACTATTGATGAGAAACGCTCATAGACTATTGATGAGAAACGCTCATAGACTATGATAAGAATTGCTCATAGACTATTGGTAAGAATCGCTTATAGACTATTGATAAGAATCGCTCAGACTATTGATAAGAACCGCTTATAGACTATTGATGAGAATCGCTCATAAGCTATTGATAAGAATCGCTCATAAACTATTGAGGAGAAACGCTCATAGACTATTGATGAGAATCGCTCATAAACTATTGATAATAATAGCTCGTAGACTATTGATAAGAATCGCTCATAAACTATTGATAAGAATAGCTCGTAGACTATTGATAAGAATCGCTCATAAACTATTGATGAGAAACGCTCATAGACTATTGATGAGAAACGCTCATAAACTATTGATGAGAATCGCTTATAGACTATTGATAAGAATCGCTCAGACTATTGATAAGAACCGCTTATAGACTATTGATGAGAATCGCTCATAAGCTATTGATAAGAATCGCTCAGACTATTGATAAGAATTGCTCATAGACTATTGGTAAGAATCGCTTATAGACTATTGATAAGAATCGCTCATAAACTATTGATAAGAATAGCTCGTAGACTATTGATAAGAATCGCTCATAAACTATTGATAAGAATAGCTCGTAGACTATTGATAAGAATCGCTCATAAACTATTGATGAGAAACGCTCATAGACTATTGATGAGAAACGCTCATAGACTATGATAAGAATTGCTCATAGACTATTGGTAAGAATCGCTTATAGACTATTGATAAGAATCGCTCAGACTATTGATAAGAACCGCTTATAGACTATTGATGAGAATCGCTCATAAGCTATTGATAAGAATCGCTCATAAACTATTGAGGAGAAACGCTCATAGACTATTGATGAGAATCGCTCATAAACTATTGATAATAATAGCTCGTAGACTATTGATAAGAATCGCTCATAAACTATTGATAAGAATAGCTCGTAGACTATTGATAAGAATCGCTCATAAACTATTGATGAGAAACGCTCATAGACTATTGATGAGAAACGCTCATAAACTATTGATGAGAATCGCTTATAGACTATTGATAAGAATCGCTCAGACTATTGATAAGAACCGCTTATAGACTATTGATGAGAATCGCTCATAAGCTATTGATAAGAATCGCTCAGACTATTGATAAGAATTGCTCATAGACTATTGGTAAGAATCGCTTATAGACTATTGATAAGAATCGCTCATAAACTATTGATAAGAATAGCTCGTAGACTATTGATAAGAATCGCTCATAAACTATTGATAAGAATAGCTCGTAGACTATTGATAAGAATCGCTCATAAACTATTGATGAGAAACGCTCATAGACTATTGATGAGAAACGCTCATAGACTATGATAAGAATTGCTCATAGACTATTGGTAAGAATCGCTTATAGACTATTGATAAGAATCGCTCAGACTATTGATAAGAACCGCTTATAGACTATTGATGAGAATCGCTCATAAGCTATTGATAAGAATCGCTCAGACTATTGATAAGAATTGCTCATAGACTATTGGTAAGAATCGCTTATAGACTATTGATAAGAATCGCTCAGACTATTGATAAGAACCGCTTATAGACTATTGATGAGAAACGCTTA
Source organism: Macrostomum cliftonense (assembly GCA_950096795.1). NCBI lineage: Eukaryota > Metazoa > Platyhelminthes > Macrostomidae > Macrostomum > Macrostomum cliftonense. Next base: position 763,890 of record CATNEM010000174.1, read on the forward strand.
TAGACTATTGATAAGAATCGCTCATAAACTATTAATAAGAATCGCTCATAAACTATTGATAAGAATAGCTCGTAGACTATTGATGAGAAACGCTCATAGACTATTGATGAGAATCGCTCATAAACTATTGATAAGAATAGCTCATAGACTATTGATGAGAATCGCTCATAGACTATGATAAGAAACGCTCATAGACTATTGATGAGAATCGCTCATAGACTATTGATGAGAATCGCTCATAGACTATGATAAGAATTGCTCATAGACTATTGGTAAGAATCGCTTATAGACTATTGATAAGAATCGCTCAGACTATTGATAAGAACCGCTTATAGACTATTGATGAGAATCGCTCATAAGCTATTGATAAGAATCGCTCAGACTATTGATAAGAATTGCTCATAGACTATTGGTAAGAATCGCTTATAGACTATTGATAAGAATCGCTCAGACTATTGATAAGAACCGCTTATAGACTATTGATGAGAAACGCTTATAGACTATTGATAAGAATCGCTCATAAACTATTGATAAGAATCGCTCATAAACTATTGATAAGAATAGCTCGTAGACTATTGATGAGAAACGCTCATAGACTATTGATGAGAATCGCTCATAAACTATTGATAAGAATAGCTCATAGACTATTGATGAGAATCGCTCATAGACTATGATAAGAAACGCTCATAGACTATTGATGAGAATCGCTCATAGACTATTGATGAGAATCGCTCATAAACTATTGATAAGAATAGCTCGTAGACTATTGATAAGAATCGCTCATAAACTATTGATAAGAATAGCTCGTAGACTATTGATAAGAATCGCTCATAAACTATTGATGAGAAACGCTCATAGACTATTGATGAGAAACGCTCATAGACTATGATAAGAATTGCTCATAGACTATTGGTAAGAATCGCTTATAGACTATTGATAAGAATCGCTCAGACTATTGATAAGAACCGCTTATAGACTATTGATGAGAATCGCTCATAAGCTATTGATAAGAATCGCTCAGACTATTGATAAGAATTGCTCATAGACTATTGGTAAGAATCGCTTATAGACTATTGATAAGAATCGCTCAGACTATTGATAAGAACCGCTTATAGACTATTGATGAGAAACGCTTATAGACTATTGATAAGAATCGCTCATAAACTATTGATAAGAATCGCTCATAAACTATTGATAAGAATAGCTCGTAGACTATTGATGAGAAACGCTCATAGACTATTGATGAGAATCGCTCATAAACTATTGATAAGAATAGCTCATAGACTATTGATGAGAATCGCTCATAGACTATGATAAGAAACGCTCATAGACTATTGATGAGAATCGCTCATAGACTATTGATGAGAATCGCTCATAAACTATTGATAAGAATAGCTCATAGACTATTGGTAAGCATCGCTTATAGACTATTGATAAGAATCGCTCAGACTATTGATAAGAACCGCTTATAGACTATTGATGAGAATCGCTCATAAGCTATTGATAAGAATCGCTCAGACTATTGGTAAGAATCGCTTATAGACTATTGGTTAAGAATCGCTCATAAACTATTGATAAGAATAGCTCGTAGACTATTGATGAGAAACGCTCATAGACTATGATAAGAAACGCTCATAGACTATTGATGAGAAACGCTCATAGACTATTGATGAGAATCGCTCATAAACTATTGATAAGAATAGCTCATAGACTATTGATGAGAAACGCTCATAGACTATGATAAGAAACGCTCATAGACTATTGATGAGAATCGCTCATAGACTATTGATGAGAATCGCTCATAAACTATTGATAAGAATAGCTCATAGACTATTGATAAGAACCGCTTATAGACTATTGATAAGAATCGCTCATAAACTATTGATATGAATAGCTCATAGACTATTGATAAGAATCGCTCATAGGCTATTATGAGAATCGCCCATAGGCTATTATGAGAATCGCCCATAGGCTATTATGAGAATCGCTCATAGACCATTATAAGAATCGTTCATAGACTAAGACTAAGAACCACTCGTAGACCAAAGTTTTAGAGTCCCTTATAATCAACGTTATGATTTAAAAGTATTCCTTTGAGGAATCGATTTTTTGACGTTTTATTAAGATTTCCTTTAGGTGTTTATCCTAAGTGTTTGGTTATCCCATGTCTCCATGGCAACAAAAGGCAGTCAACACATATATATTTCAACTCTCCTACATCAAACTGCCTTAAAAGCTTTGTTCCATCTGTAGATTCTGTGCACTTTGGTGCATTTATCACCACCTGTTTGTTCTGCTTGTGTTGTTGTATTATTACTCTATCGCTAACAGCTATTTTTTATCTGGGGACCCAGTAAATTTTCATTAATTCTAGCTTTGTTGACTTGCTGTAAATTGCAATAATACAATTAATAATACTTTCTTATCGTTAATTTTAACTAATTTTGCCAGTGTGACTAATTATTTTTATTAACTGCATATACTACAATTGTTTCTCTAACTAATAGTATGGCCTATATTAGGTCATCAAACTGCTATGTAAATATGAAATAAACTCGAAATAACAATTTTGTTAGAATTTTCTCTATGGTAACTTGCTTATTGTGTTATAGTGCACTGTACTTTAGTAATTCTATATTAATGGTCGTATCTATGTTGTGTTCTGTACATAGTTATGGAAAGATAAATAATGCGTTTTTCAGAGTTTTAATTACATCAATGCATATTTCTTTAACATATTATGTAGTACTGCTTTAAACGGAGTATTTCTTTGAACGGAATAAATTAGTTGATTAAAAAAGTAAATTTAAAAGTTTTTTACAATTTAAACAAAAGTAGTTTGTAATTGTTTGTTTTATATTTTCTTTCGCATGCAATCAATTAACATATCACCTAGCCTCTATTCCATTATTTTGAAGGACATCATAGTTTTGCACTGTGAAAAGACCGTAAAAACTGACCACCTAATTGTCCATAACAGTTTTTAATATTCCAATAGTAAATGAGGGCATCAAGGTTTGAAATTCCCCAATCATGTTATCATTTTTACATTTTAAGTTTCAGGGAATCATGGTTTATTGTATACGTTAGCGACACGCTAATTTCAGTTATTCCATCTTAAGTTTAAAGGGAATCATGGTTTATTATGTATGTTAGCGACACGCTACTGTCAGTAGCAATACCAAAATTTTAATATTCACGCAATAAATAAATCGCAGAGAATTATTATCAAAGCGGCCGCCGCCGCGGGCAGCCTCTTATCCGCCGGTCTAATTGGCTACTCAATTGGCGATCGCGGACTAACACAGCTTAACAATTCAACCGTTTCGGTTAATGCAGCTTCGGCGCCTAATGCTCTGTTGCCAACGCCGCCAGCGTTGCCTAGCAACAATATTATAAACAGCAACAGTCGAGCCAAACAAATTCTACAATTCGGCTCGCCAACCGTTGATGCAAATGTGAAACTATTCGACGATTATGTATTAGCCTACGATCGACGATTGCGCATACCAATCTGGGTGTTCGAACGGCTCGGACCAGAGAATCGACAGCAACAACAGCAGACCGGCGCTGCGGTTGTCGATCGGTCCGACTTTGAGTTCTACGAAGATCTCGGCCAGCATCCGTATTTTAGAGCTAAAAATGCGGATTACGCTGGCAGCGGCTACGATCGGGGTCACATGGCGGCGGCTGGTAATCATAAGGCTAGCAGATCGGCCTGTCTGCAGACCTTCATACTGAGCAACATTTGTCCTCAGGTTGGTGCGATCATTTTGCCTGTTGTTGAAATGGGTCTATGCAAAAGATTATCTTTGAAAAAAACGCCTTCGATTGATCGTTTCTAGGAAAGAACCGCCCTAGAGCTATTATTCCCTAAAAATAATCGCCCTAAATCATCATTTCTTAGAAAGAACAACCCTAAACCGTCATTTCCTAGAAAGAGTCGCCCTAGAGCATCATTTCCTAGAAAGAGTCGCCCTAAACCATCATTTCCTAGAAATAATGGCTCTAAACCATAATTTCTTTGACAGAATCGCCTTAGAACTATCATTTCCTAGAAACAACCACCCTAAACCATCATTTCCTAGAAAGAATCGCCCGAAACCCTAATTTCCTAGAAATATTCGCTCTAAACCATCATTTTTTATAGAATCGCCCTAGAACTATCATTTCCTAGACAGAAACGCCCTAAATCAAACATTATTTCCCAGAGAGAATCGCCCAAAACCACCATTTCCTAGAAAAAATGGCTCAAAACCATCGTTTCTTTGACAGAATTGCCCTAGAACTATCATTTTTTAGAAAGAACCGCCCTAAACCATCATTTCCGAGAAAGAGTCGCCTGAAACTGTCATTTCCTAGAAAGAATCGCTCTAATCCATCATTTCTTTGACAGAATCGCCCTAGAACCATCATTTCCTAGAAATAATCGCTCTAAACAATTATTTTATAAAAAAAATCTGTAGTTTTTTTTAAATACCCATGGTTTCCTGGAAATAAATCCCCTATATATGATTTTCTTAGTGCAAGCGCCTCTATCTATAGTTGACTGCAAAGAATCGCGCCCGAATTCTCACCTGGCTCAACCCGAATCTCATTCAGGTCGGAAACGGATTCAACCGTCACCTGTGGAACAGTCTGGAACGCTACATCCGCAGCCTCGTCAAGCACTACTCAGCCGTGTACGTCTGCACTGGCCCCCTGTTCTTGCCAACTCAACAACCCGGCTCGAAACGCAAATTTGTTCAATACGAAGTCCTCGGCAACAATTCTGTTGCTGTGCCGACTCATTTCTTTAAAGTGGTGCTCCTTGAGACGCCTAATCAACAATTCGAACTGCTCTGCTACCTGATGCCTAACATGGCCCATCCCGTGGACCCGGAGCCCAGTCTGGACCTATTCCTGGTGCCGTTGGACGCTATCGAACGAGCCGCTGGATTTCTGATATTCGATCAGCTGCCAAAGAATCGTTTGGTTCGAATTAATAAGCGGCCAGTTTAAATTGGCCTCTGCGGTGCAGTTGCTGTGTCGCTTTATTTTTTTTCCAAATGCTAGTTTCTTTTTAAATAAAGCAGGAGTTAAAAAAGCGGTTTTTCTCTTAACTTCAGATGTAATCGATTTTGCTGAAGACAAATAAAAAGTGTTCTGTTTTAATTATTTTATTTGTTGGAATTCTTTTCCTCAAAGAAAATGAAGACATTGGGGTTTTTTTGACTAACCCTCCCTAAGATCGTTATGTTTCTTGGCTAACACCTTTCATGATTCTCAACACCCACACTAAATTTACCCAGCTCAAGCTGGTACCCAATCTCAGCTGGGTGGACTGAAGCAATGCGGGATTAAGTGTGCCTTGCTGAAGGGCACAAATTGTCTCCTAGGGCCGTGACTCGAACCCACGACCTTCCGGTCATGAGGCAGGCGCCCTAGCCACTAGGCTACAACTCCTCTTGATCTCAAACTCCATCTTGATTCTCAAAGGTTTTTGGTTCGTCAACCTCACCAGATCCTCAGGATGTTGGTTAACCAGCCACTTCTCCCAGATCCTCAGGAGGTTAGCTAACCAGTCATTTCTCCCAGATCCTCAGGAGGTTAGCTAACCAGTCACTTCTCCCAGATCCTCAGGATGTTGGTTAACCAGTCACTTCTCCGAGATCCTCAGAATGTTAGTTAACCAGCCATTTCTCCCAGATTCTCAGGATGTTGGTTAACCAGTCACTTCTCCCATATCCTCAGGATGTTGGTTAACCAATCACTTCTCCCAGATCTTCAAGATGTTAGTTAACCAGTCACTTCTCCCAGATCCTCAAGATGTTGGTTAACCAGTCATTTCTCCCAGGTCCTCAGGATGATAGTTAAACAGTCACTTCTCCCAGATCCTCAGGCTGTTGGTTAATCAGTCACTTTCCCCAGATCCCCAGGATGTTAGTTAACCAGTCACTTTTCCCAGATCCTCAGGATGTTAGTTAACCAGCCACTTCTCCCAGATTTTCAGTTTTATCTCAATTTTTAATAATGACTTGGAATATTTGAAATTAAATATTTAAAATTTTATACTTTAAGTAGTAAATATAGCTTTTAACTAAATCAGTGTTGCCTACATGGTCCCAGCTTTTACTTGTACCAGCTAATTAACCGATTTAAATTTGAAACTGCTTTCTACAGCCTGAAGATGCTATCGGGATTTGGGATAATTATAATGAAGTACAGAATATTCATATTTTTTCGAGTTCACTTTTGACTGACTCTTCGTTAACCTGAAAAAGTTGGCCAACCCTGGAATCAAAATCATAAGTAACCAATCCCCAGGATTAAACGAAAAGAAGCTTGACAAAAGTCGTTGTTTGTTAAAATTTATTTTGCGACGGAAAAAAATCGACAAAAAACGTTTTGAAGAAAACTTCGACAAGCTTTGCAGAGAGCTTCTCTTCTTGTTTAGAAAGGTTTTCTGTAGCTTTATCGCAGTCTTTCGTGAGCACTGCCTGTGCTAGAAAGTTCTTTTTTTAGGCCATTAGGAACAGCTTGTTCCATTATCTTTTTACTAGACTCTTCCCTAGTCAAAGAAACTCAATCAGTTTTTCGATTTGGGGAGGGCCCACACTCGCTAGCCCCTAGTGCAGTTTCTCTTATCATTGCCACTTACTAAGAACTTTGTCTGTAATAGAAGCTACTAGGGGCTTGAACCTACTTAGTTAATCACTTTCCTTAAACAATTATTATCTAATCTAATACGCATGGATACATGTCAATCAAATTATTCTCCGCAAAAAATAGGAGATTACGGTTCTAACTTTTTGTGGTTCTACCCTAAAAAATACTTTCCTAAGCCTCTTAACTGGTTAAACAGTCATACAGTCATACTTTGAATGTATAGATTTAGGATTACGATAATCCTAAACAATGGATTATCTAAATGACAACGGATTATTTTCTGTTCTATCAAGATTATCCAATAAAAATAGGCTATTAGGATCCGTTCCGATTTCAATTGTCTGCGTGTGTATTTTTTTAAATCTCAGTCTAGACAATTTTCTGTGCGTCGAAAATTGTCTGAAATTGTCTGCCTAAAATCAATTTTATGGCTGTCAATCATTTGGGAACTAATCTACTGAAGTAGTACATATGCCTGTATGATTGGTATGAAAATTGAGTATTAAATTTGCACGATACTAACGCGCCCAGAACCCTGAGGTACTCAAAATAAGCTTTTAGACACAGCTTCATCACTTCATCACAGACACTCAGCATCATCACCCAGACACAGCATTATCAGCCACAGACACTCAGCATCATCACCCACAGACACTCAGCATCATCACCCACAGACACTCAGAACCATCACCCACAGACACTCAGAACCATCACCCACAGACACCCAGAACCATCGCCCACAGACACTCAGAACCATCACCCACAGACACTCAGAACCATCACCCACAGACACTCAGCACCATCACCCACAGACACTCAGAACCATCACCCACAGACACTCAGTATCATCACCCACAGACACTCAGCACCATCACCCACAGACACTCAGCATCATCAGCCACAGACACAGCATCATCAGCCAAAGACACTCAACATCATCACCCGCAGACACTCAGCATCAACAGTAACAGTCCCCATAACTTATTTCTCCAAATCTCTTTATTGCAGAATGAAAAAACTTGGTCACGCAATTAATTAAGTAAAAATTAAGGAAGTAAGTGCAAGTAATCCCAATTAATTAGCACCGATTCTTCGGCTGGTCTCTTCGAGTCACTGGGACAAGTTGACAAAAGCTTAATTAATTCATGTATGGTGGAATTAGGCTAGCCCATTGTGCATAGCAACTAAATTCATCGTGAATACTTCTATACCGTCGGGTGGCTGCAAAAGTCTGCGCAAATAGCTGTGGTCAGAAAAGAAGTCTGCCATGCCCAAAATATTTGACGGCTTTTGAATTGAAATCGGTTAATTTTCTTCCTAATAGCTCTATTGAATTGATTTTGGGCTGGCTCCCTTGGGGTCAGCAGCAACTGTCTGCATGCACTGACATTCTAATTTTCTGCTCGTTCATTTCTTGTTAATTAGTTCGTTAAATCGTCTAACTGATATTTAATCCCATGATAGAATTTTCTGTTCACCATTAGGTCTAGTTTAAAATTTTACTTAAAAGGGTTTTTAATCCTAGCATTGTACTTTTTAGCTTGATCTGAAAGTCATAAAAGTTTATCTATTCATCTTAAAATGTACTTTTGAATATAGAAAACAAATCTGGATATGTACTTTTAGAATCTACGGCGGGGTTAGAAATGTACTTTTTAAGGTTTTTTATCAGTACCACTCAGTAGACGGTTATTTTTTAGCTGGTTGGATTAATTAGATAAAAAAAGTTATTTTCAAGTTTATTATCTTTCAACTTGTCAATTTGATGCATCAATCAACTAGCTAATGTAAAAAATCTGCAAGCCAGTAAGAGTTGAAACGTTTTGCCATTGGCCAGCTAAGAAAATCCAGCCATTAATATTGGCCCAAAGCGAGCCCAGCCAATGGGAACAAAGGAAAGTTTTATAACCCTGTGTAAAAACGGTTATTCTTATTTTTTTTAAAAATCAAGCAATTGGCATGCAGAGCGAGTTCAGGCTTTTCCATTTCCCCTTCAACTAAAATCGAGAGACAGAAAAAAAATGCTAAACAGTTCAAGCGACAGTCATCAAAGACATCGACTAGAAGAGTCGCTGACAATTTTGTTTTACTCCGCGGCTGTTTTACTGAGCACGGTGGGTAATGTGACGGCTATCGCCGTGTTCAGCTGCGGCAGGCAGAGCCGAACTGAGCTGCGCGGATTTCTCACCAGTCTTGCTGTTGCCGACCTGCTGATCGGCTGCTTCTGCCTGCCATTCACTCTGGTCAATGTCTATACAAAGAGTTGGCCGTTGCCTAGCATTCTGTGCAAACTGGTTTGCTACTTTCAATTAGTAGCCGTCACCTCTTCGGTGTTCACCAATATGGTGATCGGTTTCGACCGATTCTGGGTGGTCACGTTTCCTTTGAACCATCGGTTAACTTACAATCGGTCCAGATTAGTTATCTGCGGCCTGTGGTTCATCTCGCTGTTGTTGAGCTCCGTGCAGCTGCTGGTTAGCGACAAGAAACGGGTTAATGAGACCGACCAGTGCCGGGAGCACTGGGAGAGTCACAGAAATCAGCGAATCTATTCGGTGTTTGTGCTCATTCTCACCTATCTGCTGCCGCTGGGGGTCCTGTCAATCACCTACACGGCTATTGGCCGCAAGCTGTGGAACAGGACTTTGCCGGGCAATGCAGACCTGGCCAGGGACTCGCAGCACATCAGGGCAAAGCGAAAGGTTGGCGCTTTTGCTGGTGAACTCTGTCTGTCTGTCTGTCTGTCTGTCTGTCTGTCTGTCTGTCTGTCTGTCTGTCTGTCTGTATATCTGTCTGTCTGTCTGTCTGTCTGTCTGTCTGTCTGTCTGTCTGTCTGTCTGTCTGTCTGTCTGTATATCTGTCTGTCTGTCTGTCTGTCTGTCTGTCTGTCTGTCTGTCTGTCTGTATATCTGTCTGTCTGTCTGTCTGTCTGTCAGTCTGTCTGTCTGTCTTTGTGTCTTTGTGTCTGTCTGTGTGTCTGTCTGTCTCTCTGTCTGTCTGTCAGTCTGTCTGTCTGTCTTTGTGTCTTTGTGTCTGTCTGTGTGTCTGTCTGTCTCTCTGTCTGTCTATCTGTGTGTGTGTCTGTCTTTCTTGCTATATTGTCCAACTATATTGTATTTTAAATGTAACACAATAGCTTTTAATTTCTATCTAATGAGAGATCTTATAATTTTATTAAAAGTGTAATTTTGAAATTTCACGGGGATTAATACATATCCAGCACCGATGCTAAATAATAAATTTTGTACTTCATCACGGCAATAATAATCATTTCCCAACATTTTATCAGAAAAAAATTCACAAAATTCAGTTGTTAAACTCTGTTCAGACAATTTTAACTTTTTTAAAGCTACCCCCTAAATTACGCAGCCAAATTTTAACAATTCTTGCAGTACTCGTAGACTAAAACCTGTATGCCTTATTATCAGAAGCATACTCTGTGAGTTGTAAATAATTCTTGACTTCGATATTGACCAATTAAATTTCCATTCTTAATGCAACAGTGCCTATATTGTTATTGACTAATAGGTGTCTCAGTAGATAGCATGCATCTTAATGATTCTGTCTCTATTCTTTACCTAGTGCCTGTTGTGAAATGGGTGTCATCAATGGTCTAAAAGGTATCTTCGATGTCTAACAGGTATCTTCGATTTCTAATAGGTGTGTTCGATGTCTAACCGGTGTATTCGATGTCTAACAGGTATCTTCGGTGTCTAACAGGTGTCTTCGATGTCTAAAAGGTATCTTCGATGTCCAACAGGTATCTTTGATGTCTAACAGATGTCTCTACTGTCTAACAGGTGTCTTCGATGTCTAACAGGTGTCTTAGATGTCTAACAGGTGTCTTCGATGTCTAACAGGTATCTTCGGTGTCTAACAGGTGTCTTCGATGTCTAACAGGTGTCTTAGATGTCTAACAGGTATCTTCGATTTCTAATAGGTGTGTTCGATGTCTAACCGGTGTATTCGATGTCTAACAGGTATCTTCGGTGTCTAACAGGTGTCTTCGATGTCTAAAAGGTATCTTCGATGTCCAACAGGTATCTTTGATGTCTAACAGATGTCTCTACTGTCTAACAGGTGTCTTCGATGTCTAACAGGTGTCTTAGATGTCTAACAGGTGTCTTCGATGTCTAACAGGTATCTTCGGTGTCTAGCAGGTGTCTTCGATGTCTAACAGGTGTCTTAGATGTCTAACAGGTGTCTTCAATGTCTAACAGGTATCTTGGATGTCTAACAGGTGTCTTAGATGTCTAGCAGGGGTCCCTAGTGTAGTCTATTCTCCCAGCAGACTTAGAACAAACTGCGTAAAAATAATATAATGTAATAAACACAACATATTTTTACCACATAGGTAAGGTATGTTTGCCTTGAAGATTATTGACATCTTTTTTTCTATATCGGTTCGTCACCAGTACGGTGAGAAAACTTCGACTTATTTGAACCGATGAACGTGGCTATATAGAAATGTTGATTAACATGCAAAAAAATTATTGCATACAATATTTTCTCTGGGACTGCCCTTCCAGACAATCTGATTAATCCCAACATTCCTTAAGATGTGTCCCCGAGAGTGGCGGGGTGACGCCTAGCCACCAAGACGCTACTACAGTGGAGAATTAAATCCTTGATAGAAAAGTTGTTTTTTTGTACGCATCTGTCAATATGGTCCAGTACGAGATTGTGGGTCTAGGGAAACTAGGCAAAAGGCAACGAGGCCCTTTGTTCGAGAATAGCATACAGAAGCAACGTCTAACAGGTATCTTCAGAAGAAGGTGTCCACTTCTGTATAACAGGTGTCCACTTCTGTATAACAGGTGTCCACTTCTGTCTAACAGGTGTCCCTAACTGTCTAACAGGTGTCCACTTCTGTATAACAGGTGTCCACTTCTGTATAACAGGTGTCCCTAATGTCTAACAGGTGTCCACTTCTGTATAACAGGTGTTCCTAACTGTCTAACAGGTGTCCACTTCTGTATAACAGGTGTCCCTAACTGTCTAACAGGTGTCCACTTCTGTTTAACAGGTGTCCCTAATGTCTAACAGGTGTCCACTTCTGTATAACAGGTGTCCACTTCTGTATAACAGGTGTCCACTTCTGTATAACAGGTGTCCACTTCTGTATAACAGGTGTCCACTTCTGTCTAACAGGTGTTCCTAATGCCTAACAGGTGTCCACTTCTGTCTAACAGGTGTCCACTTCTGTATAACAGGTGTACACTTCTGTACAACAGGTGTCCCTAATGCCTAACAGGTGTCTACTTCTGTCTAACAGGTGTCCCTAACTGTCTAACAGGTGTCCCTAACTGTCTAACAGGTGTCCAATTCCGTCTAACAGGTGTCCCTAACTGTCTAACAGGTGTCCACTTCTGTCTAACAGGTGTCCCTAACTGTCTAACAGGTGTCCCTAACTGTCTAACAGGTGTCCAATTCCGTCTAACAGGTGTCCCTAACTGTCTAACAGGTGTCCACTTCTGTATAACAGGTGTCCACTTCTGTCTAACAGGTGTCCACTTCTGTATAACAGGTGTCCACTTCTGTATAACAGGTGTCCACTTCTGTCTAACAGGTGTTCCTAATGCCTAACAGGTGTCCACTTCTGTCTAACAGGTGTCCAATTCCGTCTAACAGGTGTCCCTAACTGTCTAACAGGTGTCCACTTCTGTATAACAGGTGTCCACTTCTGTCTAACAGGTGTCCACTTCTGTATAACAGGTGTCCACTTCTGTCTAATAGGTGTCCACTTCCGTCTAACAGGTGTCCACTTCTGTCTAACAGGTGTCCACTTCTGTCTAACAGGTGTCCACTTCTGTCTAACAGGTGTCCACTTCTGTCTAACAGGTGTCCACTTCTGTATAACAGGTGTCCACTTCTGTCTAATAGGTGTCCACTTCCGTCTAACAGGTGTCCACTTCTGTCTAACAGGTGTCCCTAACTGTCTAACAGGTGTCCACTTCCGTCTAACAGGTGTCCCTAACTGTCTAACAGGTGTCCAATTCTGTCTATCAGGTGTCCAATTCTGTCTAACAGGTGTCCCTAACTGTCTAATAGGTGTCCCCTACTGTCTAACATGTCTCTTTCCTCCATGTTCATGTCTTACATGTGTCCCTGACTGTCTAACAGGTCTCTTTCCTCTCTAATAGCTGTCTCACAGTGCCTAAGTGGCCGAAATAGGTGTGAAACCATCAGCCAACCCAACACCAGGCAAAGGCAGTTGCTCTTACTATTAACCGACAAAAGCAACCAAATTTGTTGAGCTCCACATGCTTCAGATTCTCACGCACTTTCGCTCTCAATATTCTTAATTTAGCTTCAAAGGACTCAGCTTTAGGGCGGTTTTTTTTTCTCAAATCTGTCTAATTAGTGCCCCCCGTACTGCATGTAGTGAGAGTAAGTGTCTAGCCTGTATCCCTGTCTGGATCGATTTTTTTTAGCTTTGTACCGCCATGGCAACTAAATTATTCAGGCGAACCGTACGCGGGTGATGGTAGCAAATTCTTTGAAATTATAGGCATAAAAGTGCTTGTCAAACTGGACAAGGGAGGGTGGGGACGAAGAGAGAGGGTGCTACCCAAAGCAAACATCGAGGCGGTCAGTGTGTAAGCCGCCGTTTTTCCCCTCTGTCTCTGTCTCCCTATTGCTTAACTTCCTAAACCTCCCCCAAAAAGAAAAAAAAGGAAACTAGTTTGAAGATTACAATCAGAAATGAATGACTGGCCATGGGATTTTGGGATTTTTTCCGAATTATTGAGGAAGAAAAAATCGGCGGAATCCTCCTCGGGAAGGGAAGTCAGTTTGTCGGGCTGTCTTGCTTTTTTATGTCAGCGCGAGGTCAGCGAATCAGGATTTGTAAAAATCTGACAGGTTAGGGACTTGAACATTTGTGTCACTCATTTGGACCTCACGTCTTGCTAGCCTAGAAGGCATGCGTGTCTTACAGTGGTTTTGAGGCGCCAAATCTGATGTTTTGTTGCTGGGGCGCCAAATCTGATGTTTTGTTGCTGGGGCGCCGAATCTGATGTTTTGTTGCTGGGGCGCCGAATCTGATGTTTTGTTGCTGGGGCGCCAAATCTGATGTTTTGTTGCTGGGGCGCCAAATCTGATGTTTTGTTGCTGGGGCGCCGAATCTGATCTTTGTTAAAAGCGCCGAAAAGTATGTCCGTTTCAATGAAGGCTCAAAATGTACTGTAAAAAATCTCGTACTAATGTCTCCTAAAAGTACATTAAGAGCGAATAACCTCTGCAGCAAGTAAGGCTCGGGGCGATTCTTCAATTTACGAATTAGAGTAAATCTCGTTATAGAAAATGGCATAATTGTGCGCGCGGGGGAACTCCTCGGGTTGTCCAATTCGTTTAAACTGCAATTGAGCAGCCATGCACGCAAGCAAAAATCCTATCGCGCTCAACAGATCGAAGTTTGACATCTGACAAGTGATCGAATCCTAAGGGATAATCCACCCGTAGATTATGGGGGAGAGAAGGAATTAGGTAAAGGGGCTGAAGTGCGCATGCTTATACTTAACATTGCCTTAGCTACTAAAAGGGAAACCAAAGTTCGGGGATAAATTCGATTGGGGCAGCTTATAGCCAAGCCAGCCAGACAAGAAAATCTCTCGATGCTCGTAACAAAAATAAATTCGATTTTTCTTTGGTTAAGTAAGGCGTTTTATTCAAGCTCAAAATGGATCAGATACTCGTAGCTAGCTGTGCTTGACTGATTCATCTGGCCTGTGAGTGAGCGCTACAAGGGTAGCTAGAGGATTTCTTCATTCCTTACTAGATATAATTTTACGACTCGTATTTGTGTTTCTGTGGGTTCGAATGAAAACATTTTCTAATGTTTTTAATCAGTGTACTTTTTTAGTCTATTGTACTTTAGGACCGGTTGTTTTTGGCTGAAACCTGTTATTTAAAGCTCTTTAAACAAAAACATTGGGCTCTTCAAATAAGTCATTCAAACAGATATGAATTATACTATACACTTTAAGCGAGTCTTTACACACTTAAATTTCTTACGAGCTCTTATTTTAATAGCATGTAATTTTAGACACAAATAAGTCATTTCAGACAAGCGTGAGTCTTTAGACGAATGACACGAATGAGTCATTTTAGACTCGAATGAGTCATTTCAGACCCGAACGAGTCATTTCAGACCCGAACGAGTCATTTTAGACACGAATGAGTCATTTTAGACACGAATGAGTCATTTCAGACACGAATGAGACAATTTAGTCACGAATGAGTCATTTTATAAACCGAATGAGTCATTTTAGACCCGAACGAGTCATTTTAGACACGAATGAATCATTTTAGACACGAATGAGTCATTTCAGACACGAATGAGTCATTTTAGACTCGAATGAGTCATTTTAGACTCGAATGAGTAATTTAAGACCTGAATGAGCCATTTAAGACGCGAATGAGTCATTTTAGACCCAAATGAGTCATTTTAGACTCGAATGAGTCATTTCAGACCCGAACGAGTCATTTCAGACCCGAACGAGTCATTTTAGACACGAATGAGTCATTTTAGACCTGAATGAGTCATTTTAGACCCGAATGAGTCATTTTAGACACGAATGAGTCATTTTAGACACGAATGAGTCATTTCAGACACGAATGAGACAATTTAGTCACGAATGAGTCATTTTATAAACGAATGAGTCATTTTAGACCCGAACGAGTCATTTTAGACACGAATGAATCATTTTAGACACGAATGAGTCATTTCAGACACGAATGAGTCATTTTAGACTCGAATGAGTCATTTTAGACTCGAATGAGTCATTTAAGACCTGAATGAGCCATTTAAGACGCGAATGAGTCATTTTAGACCCGAACGAGTCATTTTAGACACGAATGAATCATTTTTGATTTGAATGAGCCATTTCAGACAGGAATGAGACAATTTAGTCACGACTGAGTCATTTTAGTCACGAATGAGTCATTTTGGACCCGAATGAGTCATTTTAGACTCGAATGAGTCATTTCAGACCCGAAAAAGTCATTTTTGATTTGAATGAGCCATTTCAGACAGGAATGAGACAATTTAGTCACGACTGAGTCATTTTAGTCACGAATGAGTCATTTTGGACCCGAATGAGTCATTTTAGACTCGAATGAGTCATTTTAGACTCGAATGAGTCATTTAAGACCTGAATGAGCCATTTAAGACGCGAATGAGTCATTTTAGACCCGAACGAGTCATTTTAGACACGAATGAATCATTTTAGTCACGAATGAGACAATTTAGTCACGAATGAGTCATTTTAGACACGAATGAGTCATTTTAGTCACGAATGAGTCATTTTAGACCCAAATGAGTCATTTTAGACTCGAATGAGTCATTTCAGACCCGAAAAAGTCATTTTTTATTTGAATAAGCCATTTCAGACAGGAATGAGACAATTTAGTCACGACTGAGTCATTTTAGTCACGAATGAGTCATTTTATAAACCGAATGAGTCATTTTAGACCCGAACGAGTCATTTTAGACACGAATGAATCATTTTAGACACGAATGAGTCATTTCAGACACGAATGAGTCATTTTAGACTCGAATGAGTCATTTTAGACTCGAATGAGTAATTTAAGACCTGAATGAGCCATTTAAGACGCGAATGAGTCATTTTAGACCCAAATGAGTCATTTTAGACTCGAATGAGTCATTTCAGACCCGAACGAGTCATTTCAGACCCGAACGAGTCATTTTAGACACGAATGAGTCATTTTAGACCTGAATGAGTCATTTTAGACCCGAATGAGTCATTTTAGACACGAATGAGTCATTTTAGACACGAATGAGTCATTTCAGACACGAATGAGACAATTTAGTCACGAATGAGTCATTTTATAAACGAATGAGTCATTTTAGACCCGAACGAGTCATTTTAGACACGAATGAATCATTTTAGACACGAATGAGTCATTTCAGACACGAATGAGTCATTTTAGACTCGAATGAGTCATTTTAGACTCGAATGAGTCATTTAAGACCTGAATGAGCCATTTAAGACGCGAATGAGTCATTTTAGACCCGAACGAGTCATTTTAGACACGAATGAATCATTTTTGATTTGAATGAGCCATTTCAGACAGGAATGAGACAATTTAGTCACGACTGAGTCATTTTAGTCACGAATGAGTCATTTTGGACCCGAATGAGTCATTTTAGACTCGAATGAGTCATTTCAGACCCGAAAAAGTCATTTTTGATTTGAATGAGCCATTTCAGACAGGAATGAGACAATTTAGTCACGACTGAGTCATTTTAGTCACGAATGAGTCATTTTGGACCCGAATGAGTCATTTTAGACTCGAATGAGTCATTTTAGACTCGAATGAGTCATTTAAGACCTGAATGAGCCATTTAAGACGCGAATGAGTCATTTTAGACCCGAACGAGTCATTTTAGACACGAATGAATCATTTTAGTCACGAATGAGACAATTTAGTCACGAATGAGTCATTTTAGACACGAATGAGTCATTTTAGTCACGAATGAGTCATTTTAGACCCAAATGAGTCATTTTAGACTCGAATGAGTCATTTCAGACCCGAAAAAGTCATTTTTTATTTGAATAAGCCATTTCAGACAGGAATGAGACAATTTAGTCACGACTGAGTCATTTTAGTCACGAATGAGTCATTTTGGACCCGAATGAGTCATTTTAGACACGAATGATTTATTTTAGACACGAATGAGTCATTTTAGACACGAATGAGTTATTTTGGACACGAATGAGTCCTTTTAGACTTGAATAAGTCATTTTAGACTTGAATGAGTCATTTTAGACACGGATGAGTCATTTTAGACACGGATGAGTCATTTTTGACGCGAATGAGTCATTTTAGATTTGCATGAGTCAATTTAGACATTAATAAGTAATTTTAGACATTATTTAGTCATTTAAAACACGAATGAGTTATTTTAGACACGAATGATTTATTTTAGACACGAATGAGTCATTTTAGACACGAATGAGTTATTTTGGACACGAATGAGTCCTTTTAGACTTGAATGAGTCATTTTAGACACGGATGAGTCATTTTAGACACGGATGAGTCATTTTTGACGCGAATGAGTCATTATAGACACGAATGAGTCATTTTATACACAAATGAGTCATTTTAGTCACGAATGAGTCAGTTTAGTCATAGATTAATTATTTAATTCACAAAATATGTCACTTGTGACTTGATGAGTTGCTTTAAAGACGCAAATAATTCATACTAAACAGATATGAGTCGTTTAGGCACAAAGGAGTCATCTCTTAGGTTATTATTAATTACAAATGAGTCATGCCAGCAACACTATTCCTCGCCAACAAACAGATCGTCAAAATGCTGATCGTTGTCGTTCTACTATTCGCTCTGTGCTGGATGCCGCTGCACATCTTCAACGTGCTGTCAGATTACACGCAGCTCAGCGCCTGGCTGCCCGGAGTGACCTTGGATCGAATCTTCATCACCTTTCACTGGACAGCCATGGCTAACAGCTTTGTTAATCCCATGGTTTACGGATTTATGAACGACACGTTTAAGGTGAGACGCTGAAATCTCCCCGAGTGTAGGATAAGCAAAAAATGAACGTCTTTCTATATAGATGATAGCGGGGCTGTGCTTACAAGAGATTAGCAAGCGGATTAAGAATAAATGTAAATGATGACCGAGAAGATTACGAGAAATGTCCTGACATCACGATGACACAAAAACCCCATTCAAGGCCGATCTCAAAGACCTGGCCAGACGGATTGGTTGCTGCAATATTGGGCCAACACAGGGACCTCAGCGGCACCAACAAACCAACGGAAACTTCAACTACAATAGGGCCCGAGCTACAACCTGTCGAGAAGCAACGAATCGAGCTGTCAATCATCACCAAGAGGGAGCGGTTGCTATGCCACTGTTGTTATTAAAAAAGTCGGCGTCTAACCTGGAAGCAACGGGAGTTGGTTGTCGGAAACAGGCAGCCGATTCTGTGGCTCAATTTGTCACACAAATCTGATCCCATAGCAAACCAAAATGGGCAAATTATGGAAATTAAACTACTTAAAATTGTGTCTGTGAATGTATAGCAACGGTAGAAAAATTTTTGTCTCTGGTATTATTATTGTTTTACTGGCTGGCAAAACCAGATATCACACTAGTTGCAGTATTCCTGTTGCTTAAGTTTATGGTCCGTTATTTTCTAGACAGCGCCGCTTTTTTACTTTGTTGTGAGTTAAACAAGAGTTATTTTGGTACATCAGTATCCCCTTGATACCCGTTACATAAAAATCACATCCGTTACATCAGTATCACCTCCGTTACATCAGTATCACCCTGTTACATCAGCATCACCTCCGTTACATCATCATCACCTCCGTTACATCAGCATCACCTCCGTTACATCAGCATCACCTCCGTTACATCAGCAGCACCTCCGTTACATCAGCATCACATCCGTTACATCAGTATCACCTCCGTTACATCAGCATCACCTCCGCTACATCAGTATCACCTCCGCTACATCAGTATCACCTCCGTTACATCAGAATCACCTCCGCTACATCAGCATCACCTCCGTTACATCAGCATCACATCCGTTACATCAGTATCACCTCCGTTACATCAGCATCACCTCCGTTACATCAGCATCACCTCCGTTACATCATCTCCGTTACATCAGCATCACCTCCGTTACATCAGCATCACCTCCGTTACATCAGCATCACCTCCGTTACATCAGCATCACCTCCGTTACATCAGTATCACCTCCGTTACATCAGCATCACCTCCGTTACATCAGCATCACCTCCGTTACATCAGCATCACATCCGTTACATCAGCATCACCTCCGTTACATCAGCATCACATCCGTTACATCAGAATCACCTCCGCTACATCATTACCACCTCCGTTACATCAGTATCACCTCCGTTACATCAGTATCACCTCCGTTACATCAGTATCACCTCCGCTACATCATTACCACCTCCGTTACATCAGTATCACCTCCGTTACATCAGTATCACCTCCGTTACATCAGTATCACCTCCGTTACATCAGCAGCACCTCCGTTACATCAGCATCACCTCCGTTACATCTGTATCCACTTCGTTGCATTAAAAAATGTTACGTCAGAATCTTCTGTTAAATCTATACGAGCGTACAAGTACAAATTTATTTTCAAATTTACGTAATTAACAATTTTTCATGTACAATACGTCTTTAAGGGAAGATGAAATGGTTTAAGAAAGATTAAACAAAAATTTCTATTATTTTGTGCGTTAATTTTTGCCATCATCTCTTGTTTCAAGTGTATTATCTTTATGGTTTATGGTATGTTGTAAAAAAATCTTGAAAATTTTAACACAACGAAGAGCTGTATTTCTTAGAAAAAAAAATATTTTAATATTAATTAGTGCTGAAATCGATTCGGCTAAATACAATTTGTTGTGTGCAAGTCACTCTAAACGACTGCAGTGCACTTTTAATGTTTAAATTGTCTGGAATATTGAAAAAACAAATGAGTGAATAATTTTCTAATTCTTATTTTTTCTTCTAGGAGAAGGACTGCAAGCCTTATTATTCAACAAAATTGCAATTTTATTAAAAGCTTTTTTGTTTTTTTTCTATTATAGCAAAGAAACACTTCATCACACACGCTGCAAGAATATATCAGTAATTGTGTATAAATGTGAAAAAACAGCACTTATTCTTAACAATTGCAGGTTTTCAATACGGATTGTCAATCACAATAATTATTTTGCATGCTAGCACCAAATTTTCCCCTTCGCAATATGTCGCCTTATCAATAAAATATATTTATTCATGCAAAGAACTCGGCAATGGGTCAGCATCAAATCTGTCAACTAAAGTCCAGAACCGGAAGTGGATTCAGAAAGCCACATTGAATTCAGCAAGTACGAGTCAAGGAATGCCTAAAAATCTTCCCAAACGGTAATCTAGCTCGTAAGTTCTCAGATGGATCACATTAAGATTAAAACTTCAAGGCAGTCAAATCCAGTTGCCAAAGAACCCAGAATTTAGAATTCCATGACAAGATTTGCATTAAAGCGTTAGGCACTTTATTATTATCATGCTTGGTACCTTTCTTTATATCTATGTTGGACAAATAAATACGCCATAATGGGATTGGATTTCCGGTACCACTGCAGTTCAGTCTTCATGAAAGAAAATTTCGCTACTTCTTAGCTCTCTTAGCTTGGGATTATTCGTTATATAATTTTTTATTTCCTTTCGTGCACCTGTTGCTTTTAGGAGAATGTATAATTTCCGAAAGAGAGGCAATACTGTGCACAAGGACGAATTGTAGAAAATTGTGGCGGTTCCTTTGGGCCTAAGCTTATACGAGCTCGTATAGAACGTTTTTTTAACTTCACTCGGATCTGAACCGTTTCACACACTCGGTCGTGCAAACTCCTTATCGAAGGTCAGCGCACGGGAACAGCTGCGTTCAATCGCCTACACAATTTCGCCTCTTTATTCTGTTGCTGCTGTCTGTCTTTTCTCTCGTAATTGAATACCCTAGCCTACCCAGTGGGCCCTGTTGCGTTTTGGAATTAACTTCTTCTTTGAATGTTGACCCCGATACCAATTTCGGGAATGGTGGTTCGAATTCTGACCAACGCGTTATGTAAAAATAATTTAAATATGTTTTGTTAACTGTGAGGGCTTTAAAACTCGAAACGAAAGTAAGTGACTTGTCGTAGATTGATACATAGATAGTTAGATACATTCATAGATAGTTAGATAGATAGATAGATAGATAGATAGATAGATAGATAGATAGATAGATAGATAGATAGATAGATAGATAGTTAGATAGATAGATAGATAGATAGATAGATAGATAGATAGATAGATAGTTAGATAGATAGATAGATAGATAGATAGATAGATAGATAGTTAGATAGATAGATAGATAGATAGATAGATAGATAGATTGATAGATAGATAGATAGATAGATAGATAGATAGATAGATAGATAGATAGATTGATTGATTGAATGATTGATTGATTGATAAATAGATACGCAGATAGCTGTCCTGAAGGTATAGATGTATAGAATTGAGACACACAAGCGTTTTGATGAACTTATACCATCTTAAAGTAACTAATTTAAATGGAGATCTACGCGGATCTGATAGAATGGGATCGCGTCCATATTATTCGCCTTTGATAAGGAGCGAAAATCAAGTATTAAAAATTAATTTAGTTGGAGGATGTCGAGCTTTGTCATTCAGCTAGGAGAAAAAGTAAACGACCTTCAAAAACGCACCCGTCCGTCTGTCAGATTTCAGTGTCCACACTGTTGGGTAAAGCGGCCAAATTGTGTCAGTTGTTATTGGCACAAATTCCTTTACCTTGCCTATAGCTACTTCTCGGTGCAAGACTCTTGGCTACTAATACACATAGCTTGGTTAAGGTTTGGGTGCGCGCGCGGGGGGCCAGTTTTTGTGTTGTGCGTATCCTCACTTGGCTTGCCCCAATTTCCATCTTGAACTAATCGTATAACCCAACTATATGTAAGCGATTGTGTGCAAACAGGGGTCGTCGTGGGACCTGTTTGGCAAGGTCCCTTCTGACTGTACAGTTTGGCCAGGTTTGCATTTTTCTCGCTAAAGCACTATAAAGACGACTAGCTAACTCTCCTCTCAAGTGGTTCGGCGTTAATCTGTCATTGTCTGTCATTTGTCCGTCCGCTCTTCCGCTCGTCATGGCGTATGTATAGTGCTGCTGGATTCTCTTTTTTTTCAACAAAAAACTTTGCGGCCATTCACCGATATGGTTGCTGGGCTTCATGCATATATTGCCTGGGGTTGGTTTTTGTCGCAAGGTTTTCTTTACAAGTAGCGTCGCTTTTTTTACCTCGCGTCGTGTGATCTCTCGACTTTGTTGCTGACACTGGTGCTTTGCAATACAAAATGATTGATGCGGCTCAGTTGCACAAATAAATTCAAAAACTTTAACCCGATTCGTTTATCCCTGTTTTGGGTGAACATTCGTGACGCATGTATGCTTGAATCATGCGATGTGCAGTGAAAGTCAATTAGTGCTTAAATTATATGAAATTATATAATAAATCTAAGTATCCGATATGTTGCGAAAGTAATTATTTAAAGCTAAAGAATGAAATTTATCAACGTCTGCTTTGTCGAAGACGGCTTGGCACATCTCATTGGATAAAGTAACCGAAAGGTATCTTTAATAATGTGAAGGGAACTGGGCAGAAACATCATACGTTTGCTTACTCAGCAGTCTTAGTTTTTTCTCTGCCCACGTACTAAACTAAGTACATAAATAATGTACGCAGTTAACAACTGTACGTCTTCCTGCCTTTCTCATCTTCAGGCAGTTTACAATCTTTGGTTTGGGGTTGGCAGTTGTGAGTCTATAGTACATATATACATGTACATAGAGCAACAGTCGCGTGAAGCCACTTAATTAATGCTGCCATGCTGATAGTCGAACCCGTGATGAACTTAGACACGAAGCGCAGATGCGATACCGCTCTGCCACCCACCCCCTATCCGATATGCATATTGCAATAACATTTTATAGACAAATGTCGCACTTATGGAAGCAGATTACGTCTGCGGTTTGTAACTAATGCATAATTTGATACATCATTCGCGTTTCTAAGTTTGTATCCGTTTTTCTGGACAAAGTTTTTTTTTACGACGTAAGCAGGAGCAGCAGCCGCACTTGAGCGGACAGGAATTAGGCCTAGTACGTGGTAAGCCTTATAAATTAAGTGCTCATTTTAGAAATAGCGACACAGTCTGGAGTTTTAGTGACAATAATAATTTATGAGTCACACATAGCTGGCGGAAAACAGCACTAGAGCTATTTGAGGCTGATAATCGAATATTCGGTTTGCCTCCGATAAAAGTAAAATTTATTAGTAATTCAGTAATGCCGCTAGTTTTTATAGAATCAATTTACGATGCTGTCGTGAATGGGATACAGGCATAAAAGGCCTAATTAAATTAGTTACCAAGGTAACTGCACTCTACTCGTAACGTCAAGTGACTGAATGATGAGCCAATATAGACAGAGAATTTGGCAAGGAAAGCAAATTTTTCAATTGTCAGATACAGATTCGAAATGCTGCAGATAATTACAAGCGCGTGTAGGCTTTGTTACATCTAAATTCACGGCCTCGTCAGTACTTCCAGCTACTGGATTTGAATCTTTTAAAAATACTCGAGGGTATGACACTTCAGCTACTGGGGCTCACTCTGGCTACTGGGGTGAGTTCACTCTGGCTACTGGAGTTCACTATGGCTACTGGAGTGAGTTCACTCTGGCTACTGAAGTTCACTCTGGCTACTGGGGTTCACTCTGGCTACTGAAGTGAGTTCACTCTGGCTACTGGGGTTCACTCTGGCTACTGGAGTGAGTTCACTCTGGCTACTGGGGTGAGTTCACTCTGGCTACTGGAGTTCACTATGGCTACTGGAGTGAGTTCACTCTGGCTACTGAAGTTCACTCTGGCTACTGGGGTTCACTCTGGCTACTGAAGTGAGTTCACTCTGGCTACTGGGGTTCACTCTGGCTACTGGAGTGAGTTCACTCTGGCTACTGGGGTGAGTTCACTCTGGCTAATGGAGTGAGTTCACTCTGGCTACTGGGGTGAGTTCACTCTGGCTACTGGAGTGAGTTCACTCTGGCTACTGGGGTGAGTTCACTCTGGCTACTGGGGTGAGTTCACTCTAGCCGTGAGTTCACTCTGGCTACTGGAGCGAGTTCACTCTGGCTACTGGAGTGAGTTCACTCTGGCTAATGGAGTGAGTTCACTCTGGCTACTGGAGTTCACTCTGATTTCACTCTAATCGCTTTTAGCTTTTGTGACCTTATTTAATTAAAGCTGGCATTTACAAAAATCCAATATTAACTTTACATCCAAAAAGATGCACCTATCAAGGACAGGAGTATCATTCACAAAGACGTCAGTCATTCAGCTCAAACTACTTTATCCACATCCAAATTAGCAGATTAGATAGCCTAATTCAGCTTTCTCTCAAGACACATGCGTGACCGCGCATCAATGTCGAATCTCTGACATAGTCAGTGCTATCCAGGTGGACAAGCCTAATTAAGTAATTATGGGACAAACACGAGCTGGACAACAAAGGGTTTTTTGCACGCAAATTTGCGCAAGAGCAGGTGAAAATGATGCGATATTCGAACCAGGAATTAGAGAAAAAGTAAAACGGGATTTTGTTGGATTACCAAATAGAAAAAGTAGGACATATAATTGACTAAGTGAAGGGCGACACCATAAATAAATAAAAATAAATTTAGACACCTGACCTTTCGATCAGACGTACGGCCCACGGCACAGCCGCAGCTAGTTGCTGTATACAGCTGCTCAGTCCTGACGGGCTGGAGGGGCCGCAACACCCACTCTAAATTTACCCAGCTCAAACTGGTACCCGATCTCAGCTGGGTGGACTGAAGCAATGCGGGATTAAGGGCCTTGCTCAAGGGCACAAATTGTCTCCTAGAGCCGGGACTCGAACCCACGACCTTCCGGTCATAAAGCAAGGCGCCCAAGCGACTAAGGCTACAACTTCTCTGCCCCTAGCCACTAAGGAGACAATACCAAGGACACCTTAAGTAGAAGGACGGGACACTTCGTTTCCTGAAAAATTTTTTAAGTCTAATCTTCGCGAAAAAATACAATACGAAGATAGGAAATTTGCAGTTTTTCGACAGAAAATTAAAGATCGCGCTCGATTGGAAGCAGATGAAAATCTCATCTTTTGATATGTGTTACCTGCACTCTTACTCTATCGAACCATATCCGTCTTAATTTGTGATAAATTGATCGTCAAATTATATCCCTTTTAAAAAGTTGGTCGAAAGTTATAATTTCAATAGAATGCAATTTTACCGACTGGGCAAGCTCTGATCCTCTTCCAAACAAGTCTGTTTTAGTCAAAGAACATTTCTATCAATCCGGTAAATTGACTAATTTGGTGGTCCAGTCACACTTGGTTCACTCTCTGGATTGGCGATTTGTCATTTAGTAGTTTTTGACGAAAGTGAATCAATATCAATAAAAATAATAGGAAGATCAATTTATCCACAAATTTAGACGTAGATAGTTCGATAGATTAAGAAGACAGGAAACAACATATCAAAAGAAGAGATTTGCATCTGCTTCCAATCGGGGTCGAAAAACTGCAAATTTCCTACCTTCGTAGTGTATTTTTTCGCGAAGATTAGACTCCAAAAATTTTCTGGTCCACTCAAGGTGTCTTTGGACAATACATTGGCAATAACAAAAAGCTGGTTAAAAAATTAATCAAATTGATTGCTGTTGTTTTCTTTCGTTAAGAAATCCTTCCTCAAATAGGGACAACAGGTAGAAGGAGGAAAGGAGATCTTTTCAAACGTTATTTTTATCAGAAAACCATACACTAGCTTCTAAAACAGCGTCCTCACGCGTCATCGCCCATGCAGGATATTTCTACATTTTCTTTATTAGTAGCAGACCATCTAATTATGAAAATCCGACAAACAGGAAAAACACCTGCTCATCCGTCAAGCGCTGAAGTGACAATTGAAATATTTTTTCCACAGGAAATGAATGGGTTGAGGCGTGAAGGCAGGTGCCGAATGAAGTAGCCGGCCAGCTAATTAAATTGGCACTGATAAAAGCGGATCCGAATTTTTATTAAATCAGGAACCGAATGGGATCACATGACTTTTTATGCAGGCAAAGTCTAAAACGATATATGCATTTTTCATCCCAAAAAATGAACTTTAAACCTGTTATTTATTTGTATCCATGCATGCAAAGTAAAAAAACATTTGCCCGTTGCAAGCCTCCCAGGAAATTCTAGTTGCATCCCCACAAGATGCCCCACAGTAACTGAAAAAATCATCTTTGTAGTAACTAAGGGACACTAAAATGCAATATTTAGTGATAATAACATCAGATTAAAGGGATTAGCAATTGCATAAATTAGTATCCATGGGAAATCCATCTTAATCAAAAGGGAATCCAAGCTGAATCTAAACAGAATCCCAACTAAATATTAAGGGAATCTCAAATGTATCTAAGGGAAATCCCAACTGTATCTAAGGGAATCCTAACTGTATCTAAAGGGATTCCCAAATTAATCAAAAAGGAATTCTAACTGAATCTAAAGGGAATCCCAACTGAATCTAAGGGAATCCCAACTAAATCAAAAGGGAATCCCAACTAAATCAAAAGGGAATCCCAACTGAATCAAAAGGGAATCCCAAATAAATCAAAGGGGAATCCCAACTGTATCTAAGGGGAATCCCAAATGTATCTAAGGGGAATCCCAACTGGATCTAATTGGAATATCAAATGTAAGTAAAATGAATCTCAACTAGAGAATTTTAAGAAGTAATGTTTGTTGTACGAGGGGTGCTGCAAAAGTTTCGGGACTAATGCTCGTAGTGGGAATAATTCAAGCTCAATTTAGCTGAAAATTTGTGCATATACGATTTGGACATAGACAAAACTTGGCCCGACTTTTTTCGCTGCGCGGTTAAAAGCTGTCTACCTGAGGGACTATACCAATTTCTGCCCTCAGAAGGTCTCTTATGGCACGCCGAGCGGGCCGAAACGAGGGTGAAACCAACGATTTTTGCCCGCGACCGATGTCTATGGCCAAAACGTATGCTTTGACAAAAAGAAGCGATAAAACAAGGAGAATTTTCCAGAAACACAGATTCTGCAATTAATTAAATTTATTTTACGAGCGAGCAAAGCCAAACTATACTTATCAAATACACGCTTCCACAACACTCGTTAATTATTGTCTCAAACGACAAATTGTTATTGTCTTAAGCGACAAATTGGTAGCAGAGCGTGTGAATATGGTCAACACACGAACAACTTCTTCAGCTTCAACAGAACATACACAGGAGGAGGAGGAATCTACCGAACCCTCGAACCTGGAAAACTCAACTGCAGCTCAAGCCAATTCACGCGACGTCGCACAGTCCTCCCAGACCACTGCTTCGGCCGCCATGCCGACAGTCGGGTCCACAGACTCCGTAACTCAGCTATTTACCATGCTCGCTGGCATGATGCAGCAGCAACAACAGCAACACCAGCAAATGATGCTTCAGCTATGCCAACGAACACAAGAAACGCAAGAGCAGACCCAAAGACCGCAACAACTTATACAAGTTCAACCTCAACAAAGCACAACCAATCAAAACAACTCGTCATCAACAGCTCTGACGAACCAGTCTGCAAACCCCCGGCTGAATAACTTCCTCGGTGAGAGCGTCCTACGCAGTGCTCGACTTCCACAGTTTGACGGTGAGGACTTTGCCAGTTTCCCCACATTCTGGAGTGCGTACAATCACCACGTGGACTGCGCTAACATCACCGATATCGAAAAGTTTGAGGCCCTGCGCGGACTCCTCGTTGGCACAGCACGGCGCAAACTCGATGGCCTCGACGCATTTCAACAAGGGGCCCATGCAGAAGCACGCCGGATCCTCGAGTGTAACTATGGAAATCTCCAAGAGCAGAAAAGCGCCTGCTACAAGCGCCTGCTCAACATGCCTCATCTCAGCGAAATCGACCTCAACAGCCTGGAGAGCTTCAGTGACGATCTTCGGCTAACTACAGGTCAGCTTACTCGATTAAAAGAGCCAGCAACCGCAATCGATGCTTATATATTCGTTTTGTGGCCAAAACTCCCAAGTGCAATCCAGACAGAGATTCAGGATGCCCACATCAAGGCTTCCAAGGCTCCATTACCAACAATGGCAGAACTTCAGGATCACCTGGACACGAAACTACGAAGCTTACGCGCCACAGCCATGAACCGGGAGGCCGCCAAAATACCATTTGCCGGAGCTAGTCTCGTGAGCTCTACCTCATCCACTAAGCCTAAGAAGGCCCACCCAGCCGTGCACTACACTGCCGACCGTCGTGATTCTGACTCCCGCAAAGTAACATCTCGCCCCAACCATCGGAAAGAGCAATCGTGCGCCTACTGTGACTGAAGTGATCACAGCGCTCTTCAGTGTGACCGCATTTCTGGGTTAGAGGATCGCCTTAGAATTATCCGTCGCAAAAAACTGTGCTTCAATTGTCTACGCGATCACCACCTCAAGGACTGTCCCTCATCGTACCGATGTCGGGAATGCAAAGGCAAACATCACACATCTCTTCACGGTGCCCACTTCGACAATAGAGCTGAAAGCAAACTCAGCATCACTCGGCACACAGCGAATTCGCATTTGAACGCCACTACATCAAGCATCAAGCACTACACCAGCACCGGAGCCACTACAACAGTTTCGACCAATCCATCAAACGATTCCGATCAGTCTGACCCGGTGAACGCCGTGTCCTGCGTCTCGTCTACACAGGAGGGACACCTCAACCCGACCATTATGGCCACATTCTCGGCGTCCGCCATCAACAACAAAACTGGATCGTCCGTACGCATCAACGCCCTCGTTGACGGAGGATGTAGCTACACCTACCTCCGGAGCGACATTGCTAGACAGCTCGGCTTGAAGCCAGCGCGAAAGCTGAGTCTTGAGAGTTCAGCCTGTCACGCAGAATCCCGCCGCCGCATAACAGCCGAAATCGTGCACCTCGAACTAGCTACTCCAGAGAATCGACGGATGCCACTCAATGTACTCTCAATCGAACAGATCGCCCCAGCAATACACATGAAGGCTATGCACCTCCCTAAGGATATTCAGGCTACACTCGCTCATTTGCCACTTGGCATTGCCAACACACCACCCATGGAGGATAAGGAGCTGGACATTGACCTCCTAATTGGCAACGACTACGCCCAACTACTTATTGGACCTAGCGTCAGCGCCATTCCATTACGACCCACCTTCACAGCTCATCTCACGCCCTTCGGTGCTATTCTTACAGGCTCGCTCTCAGGCACTACTGAAAACCTCGATACCAATCGGATCATTGGCAACTCTCTCTTCTGTCAAGCTCGACCAAACGACCTCGAAAACCTGGTGGATAAGATGACGAGCCTCGACATTCTCGGCCTCCAGAAGGACGCTGAACCACCCAAATTAGAAGATGATCCTCTCACTAGACGCCTCCATGCTTCAGCCACTCGTGATAAGAACGGTCGATTCTCGGTCGCCCTACCTTTCAAAGAAGGAGCAGCTCAACTGCCAACCAACTTTGGGCAAGCATTTGGCCGTGCGAAAGTAACTCACAATCGTCTGACATTGGAGCAACGCGAGAAGTACTATGCTGAATTCGAAAAACGAAAGGCGGAAGGCGTTCTTGAGATGGTCGATGCCTCACAGCCCAGCGGGCCCATCGTTCATGTCCTACCCCACTTCCCAGTGATAAAAGAGTCATCCAACACTACGAAAATACGGCCCGTCGTAGATGCCTCCGCTCCTACCTCTCTCGGCGGTTGCAGCCTAAACGATCTGCTTGAACCTGGTCCTAACCTACTCACCAGCCTTCTTCAAGTTCAGCTGCGACTTCGGCTCTACGAGTACGCGTGCATTAGCGACATCCAGTCCGCATTTTACCAAATTCTTGTCCACCCAGAACACAGAGACGCTTTACGCATCATTCTCCCCAAGTACATCGCTAAGCCACTTACCTACGAGAATCATCAGCTCTATCGCTTCACACGGATCGTCATGGGAGCCAGTCCCTCACCCTGGATTCTTCTTGCTGTCATCCATCGACTTTGCTCTGAGGCCTCCGCCAGTATGGAATTTGGACTCACCAAACAGGAGATTGCCTCAATTCCGGGTGGCTTGTACATGGACAATCTCGTTCAAGGCTACGACTCAGTAGAAGATGGCCCACGTATAGTCGACGGTCTCCGTGCGCTATGTAAGTCTGCATGTTTCCACATCCGGGAATTCGCTGCGAACGACGCAGGCGCCCTTCGCAGTCTACCACCGGAAGACCGGATCACGAATCCTATCGTGAAGAACCTCGGCATCGTATGGGACACTGGCCAGGACACCATCAGACTTACGAAACCAACATTCTCAACCGAGCAACCTATGACACGGGCGGGTCTTCTCAGTGCAATCGCTAAGCCGTATGACCCGTTCGGCTATACAGCACCACTTCTACTCGCCGGTCGGCTGCTCTACAATGCTGCATTTGCTTCTGGAGATGCTTGGGACAAGCCAGCTGATGACGCTACCATCAAAAAATGGGATCAGCTTCGCGAGGACTTCGAAAACATAGACCGTATAGTCACGCCGCGACAATGTCTTTCGGTCCGTTCGAAACCATGCCGCCTTGTCGTGTTCAGTGACGGCTCCCTGCAGGCTTACGGATTTACAGTCTACGTTCATCAATTTATTGATGGTCAAGCAACCTCTGCACTCCTCTACGCTAAGACACGGCTTGTGCCAGCGCGAAAAAAGGACTTCTCGTTACAATCCCTCGCATCGAACTCTGGGCAGCCCTCATCGCCACACGAGCCACTATTCTCTTGCGCAATATCCTCTCACCGATGGCCAATGTCGTTGGTGTGACACACTATATTGACAGTCAAATTGTTTTATTCTGGCTCTCTCGCAACACCGGGCTTCGTCAATATGAAAAACATCGCGTCCAGGAAATTCTGGATTCCGGTCTCACCGACGATCGCCGTTATATCCCCTCAGGGAAGAATCCGGCCGACCATTGCACTAAACCACTACGCCTGTCGCAGCTTCTTGATTCTCAATTCCACAAAGGTCCGTTTCCTTCATCAAGACTTCGACTCTTGGCCTAACTGGAAACCGAATAAGCTCGACAACGAACCTACCGAGGCCACGACTCCTGAGGATTACCCGGATTACTCTATCACAGAAGTCACCTCGATGGTTGGCTCCGTCCACACTAGTACTGTCTCCCCTGGTGGCATCGACATTAATCGCTATAGCCGCCTTAGAACGCTCCTGGGCGTCACTGCATACGTTATTCGTTTCGCCACTCGCAGAAGAGACACTAGGACTCCGGATGCGGCTGAACGGGATAAAGCCTTACTCCTCTGGGTTAAACACACCCAACAGTTGCACTACTCGAAGCCAATCGCAGCACTTCAAACCAACAAACCAGAAAGATGTCAGCTGATCCGCCAGCTAGCCTTGTTCCTCGACGAAGATGGCTTTCTCCGACTGGGTTCACGTATGGCAAACGCTGCCACAGGAACATCTACGCTGTATCCCCTCCTCTTGCCGTCGGATTGCCATTTCACTCGCCTTCTCATCCAGCATGTACATGAGCAAGGGGTCCATGCCAGTGCCAACACCGTTCTTAACCAGCTACGAGAGCGTTTCTGGATTGTTCGCGGACTTTTCAGCGTACGCAGAGTCCTTCGCGGGTGCTTAGACAATTTGTCGCTTAAGACAATAACAATTTGTCGTTTGAGACAATAATTAACGAGTGTTGTGGAAGCGTGTATTTGATATTTTAGCGTAGAGCCTTGCGAGCTGAATGTATGCGTCTCTGCTATCCTTGACAGATTTGAAGTTACTTTTGACAGACTTGAAGTGGAAAAGGTATAATATGGATAGGCTGCTACGGGCAGAAATGAGCTACTCGGCCTCGGCGCTACGCGCCTCGACCATTTCGCTCATTTCTGCCCTAAGCAGCCTATCCATATTGTTATATTGCTATTCCCACCCGATTTGCAAGGGCGGGCAGAAACGTCATTTCTCTGCCCGGGAGCCCAAATTACATTGGATCCAATGTGAAAGTGACTCAAAAGGATTCTAAAAATAGATCTTGTTGTCTATGGTTCAATTTTCTACTTGCAAAGGATTGACGATTTCTATGACATTTCTGCCCGGCAAATCGGGTGGGAAATAATAAGTTGCAGCCTTTTGCAGCTCTTTATACGATTTTGCATTCACCAAAAAAACGAAAATGAGTCGACCGAAAAATCCCTCTGAGTTCGGGTCGAAAGAGAGCCAGCGACATTCCATTATGGCATGTCAAAGACAGGGCAAAACAGCGACGCAGACTTTTGATGACGTGTGTCTTGCGTTTGGTGCCCACTCAAGACGCACACAAGTTTTTGAGCATCACCGACTCGCTGCTGATGGTGTCACCCACGTCGCTGATGCCCCAAGATCTGGGCGTCCTCGGACGAGTACAGGTGAGAAAGCGACTGTTGTGCTTGCCTACTTAAAGAAAAATCCTTCAGCAAAAGTGTGGGAAATGGAGAGCATCTTTGGCATCCACAACTCCAAGTGACAGCAATTGGTAGCTGCAAGTCAAAAATCGTATTTATTGACTTTGATCACTGAGTTTCTTTTGACACATAACTTTGTACTGCGTTGTCCAGTTTTTTCAAAATTTTATAAAATCATAAAATACAGTTAAAATTTTGCTAGTTTCAAATTTTGACCTAATCTGACATAAATTATAGTCATGGCGAGTATTAGTCCGGAAACTTTTGCAGCACCCCTCGTATATTTAGAATTAAAAAAAAATTTAATCATTAATAACTGGTTAGTGATTAACTTCTTGGCGTAGAAAAGCACGCAACGCAGGGTTTAGCAGTGTCGGAATATGCCTGCAAAGCGATATTCACGGGTTTATTTAATTAAAACAAAAAAACAGATTTCAGAAAGTACATAAACGGCATATTTTTTAACTTGCATTCGTTTAAAACAAAATTTTATTATAAAAGAGAAAAACTGGCTTCAAAGTAAATATAGTAATGTCTACCCTAAGCAATGCTGTAGACGTTCAGCTCAGCTCATTAGGCGCTGCAATAGAAAGATTTCAACATAATTCTAATAGAATAGTATAATAAGTTCTTGCCGGCACACTGTAAGCAATAACAGGTTTTTAACGACAATTACGTCTTGCTGGTATGTAATTAAAGTTAGCCTTAAAATATGCAATAAGTTTTAAACCAATGAGAAACAATCACATTGCTCATATGGATTTTATTTGTGACCCCATGCCTATGATTCTAACTATGACTACCTTATTCTAAGACACCATGATTCCATCTACGACCAGATGCTTTTATCTACGACCCACATGATTTTATCTATCTATGACCTCATGATTATATCTATGACACCATTCTATCTACCGATGACATGATGATTATATCTATGACCCATGATTCTATCTATGACCCCATGATTCCATCTATGACCCCATGATTCTATCTACGAGTATGACACCATGATTCTATCTATGACCCTATTATTCTATCTATGACCCTATTATTCTATCTATGACACCATGATTCTATCTATGACCCTATTATTCTATCTATGACCCTATGATTCTATCTATGACCCTATTATTCTATCTATGACCCTATGATTCTATCCATGACCCTATAATTCTATCTATGACCCTATGATTCTATCTATGACCCCATGATTCTATCTATGACCTCATGATTCTATCTATGACCCCATGGTTCAATCTATGACACCATGATTCAATGTATGACCCTATGATTCTATCTATGACACCATGATTCCATGTATGACCCTATGATTCTATCTATGACCCTATGATTCTAACTATGACCCTATGATTCTATCTATGACCCCATGATTCCATCTATGACCCTATGATTTAACCTATGACCCCATGATTCTACGAGGCCCAATAAACAATTAGCGAGAACACTGGAAATTAAGCCTAAATCGTGTAAAAATAAAGTCGCAATTAAGTCGACAAAAAATCCGATTAACTAATTAGTTCATAGCCGCTTCGCCAACTTCAACCTGAGCCTTGGCCTCTTTCAACACTTCAGCATCTTGATCAAGATCGCCGGCGGCTTGGTACTCGGCAACAATACCGCGCAGTTCTTCCAGAGCTTTGGCCAAACGATTCTTAGAATCTGGCACCATTTGACGCGACTCTTCTAGGCATTCTTTCTGCTTTTTAATTGCGTATTCGTCAGCTTTATTGGCTTCCATTTCTTGCACTTTTTTAGCAATTTGATCGGCTTCCTTTTCGTAGCTGCCCTTCTCTTTGGCGATGCGTTTAACAACGCCAGTTTGCACTTTTAGCTTCTTAACCCGGGGATCCGCTGTGTTGGACATGGCGATTGTTGTATTGATGCCTTTTAAAAACAGCTGAGAAAGTTAATATTTACCTGCAAAGGGATTATAGAGATTCGGGTCATACAAAGATTTACATACATTTCTTAATATCGAAGACAGTGACATCTAAAGTACAAATCTAACCATCTTTTACGTATCTATTCTCACATATGTTCGTTTTTTAACAATCCATTCTATTATCTCTTATCAATCTTGAGAGGCCTGTAATATCTATTCCACAATCTCTCATCAATCTTGAGAGGCCTGTAATATCCATTCTACCATCCCTTATCAATTTTGTGAGATCTGTGATATCTATTCTACCGTCCCTTATCAATCTTGTGAGATCTGTAATATCTATTCTACCGTCTCTTATCAATCTTGTGAGATCTGTGATATCTATTCTACCGTCTCTTATCAATCTTGTGAGATCTGTGATATCTATTCTACCATCTCTTACCAATCTTGTGAGATCTGTGATATCTATTCTACCATCTCTTATCAATCTTGTGAGATCTGTAATATCTATTCTACCATCTCTTATCAATCTTGTGAGATCTGTGATATCTATTCTACCATCTCTTATCAATCTTGTGAGATCTGTAATATCTTTTGTACTATTTCTTATCAATCTTGTGAGATCTGTAATATCTATTCTACCATCCCTTATCAATCTTGTGAGATCTGTAATATCTATTCTACCATCTCTTATCAATCTTGTGAGATCTATAATATCTATTCTACCATCTCTTATCAATCTTGTGAGATCTGTAATATCTTTTGTACTATTTCTTATCAATCTTGTGAGATCTGTAATATCTATTCTACCATCCCTTATCAATCTTGTGAGATCTGTAATATCTATTCTACCATCTCTTATCAATCTTGTGAGATCTGTAATATCTTTTGTACTATTTCTTATCAATCTTGTGAGATCTGTAATATCTATTCTACCATCTCTTATCAATCTTTTTTAAACCTGAGGAAATCTGCTACATCTCTTTTTATCTATCGTTATAAAATAAGGGAAAAAGTAATTAGAAAAAAACATAAGACTATAAGCAGCAAAAAAGTACCTTTAACATTGTACTTTTAGTGCGCATAAGTCTACACTGGAAACAATAGTTTAGTACAGGGCTAGCCCAATAACAAACTAACAGGCACACACCGCAAAAAACAAGCAAAATAAGAAATTGAAACACTGATGTTCAATATGATGCCTTGAATCTTATATGAGTAGTGCAGTAGTTCAAAATGATATATATATGTGTTAATTGTAGACACAGAATGCCTAGTTTAGAAAGTAAATATTTCAATAACCAGTTTGACAATATCCAATTAACAAAAATCACATACATCCATAACCAATTTATAAATTGAAAGTAAAAAGTCAAAGTTTAATCCCATTTAAGAGTTTAGTCCCGACTCGGATTAAGCAGCAAGTTGATCTGAAATTGAAAATATATATATGAATCATTGTATAGAATTCTAACAAATAAAAGCAGAGTTAATTGCATGTCTCACCTGTTCAACAGTGGGACAGGCCACAATCTGCCTATCCTCATCAGAATAGTGCTTCTCCAATACAGCTTCAATAGTCTTGAAGCACTGCAACGTGTTGGCCTGAAATTTTTTAGGACAGATGGCAAATTGAAATGGAGATCGAAAATCAATATCAAAACAAGATTCTAAGATCCCCTAACTGACCTAAATGAAATATTCATAGTCCAAAACAAATCTAATCCCCTGATAAAAATATAAAAAATCCATTATTGGCATAAATAATCCAACATAAATCAGCATAAAAAATAGGATAATCTTTAAGAGTCAAAAGCAATAATCACCTTAATAGGTCGAAACAGAATGTGCTCAGTATCCTGATTAGCCAAATACAGTCTGAGACTGTTTAACAAAGCCGGCACCTGGGTCTTTAATCTTTTATAAGCTTCGGCAAGTAATTCGTGCAGTTTCTCGGGCGAGGCCCACGGTTGATGACGTAATACGGCTAGGGGCTTACTGTCGGCGTGTTTCCCGTCTGCTGTAGCATTACTATGGGAATTCATATCGTCTAAATTGGAGCACATTTTGCAGAACTCCGCGACGCCTTGGGTGAGCCGTTGGCTGGCCGATGCGATGAAACCTTGGCAGGTTTCGCGTAGCTGAGAATCAACCTGCGTTGCGGCGCGAATGTCACGTGATTTGTAGTTTTATATCGTAGCTATCACTGCAAATCTCATTTCAGTCACTCTTCATAAAGTCACACTCATTTCAGTCACTCTTCAGAAAGTCACACTCATTTCAGTCACTCTTCAGAAAGTCACACTCATTTCAGTCACTCTTCAGAAAGTCACACTCATTTCAGTCACTCTTCAGAAAGACACACTCATTTCAGTCACTCTTCAGAAAGACACACTCATTTCAGTCACTGTTCATGATGTCACACTCATTTCAGTCAC
Source organism: Macrostomum cliftonense (assembly GCA_950096795.1). Taxonomy (NCBI): domain Eukaryota; kingdom Metazoa; phylum Platyhelminthes; family Macrostomidae; genus Macrostomum; species Macrostomum cliftonense. The sequence continues at coordinate 801,045 of CATNEM010000174.1, forward strand.
TCTTCAGAAAGACACACTCATTTCAGTCACTCTTCAGAAAGACACACTCATTTCAGTCACTCTTCAAAAAGTCACACTCATTTCAGTCACTCTTCAGAAAGTCACACTCATTTCAGTCACTCTTCAGAAAGTCACACTCATTTCAGTCACTCTTCAGAAAGTCACACTCATTTCAGTCACTCTTCAGAAAGACACACTCATTTCAGTCACTCTTCAGAAAGACACACTCATTTCAGTCACTCTTCAGAAAGTCACACTCATTTCAGTCACTCTTCAGAAAGACACACTCATTTCAGTCACTGTTCATGATGTCACACTCATTTCAGTCACTCGTCAGAAAGTCACACTCATTTCAGTCACTCTTCAGAAAGTCACACTCATTTCAGTCACTCTTCAGAAAGTCACACTCATTTCAGTCACTCTTCAGAAAGACACACTCATTTCAGTCACTCTTCAGAAAGACACACTCATTTCAGTCACTGTTCATGATGTCACACTCATTTCAGTCACTCTTCAGAAAGACACACTCATTTCAGTCACTCTTCAGAAAGACACACTCATTTCAGTCACTCTTCAAAAAGTCACACTCATTTCAGTCACTCTTCAGAAAGTCACACTCATTTCAGTCACTCTTCAGAAAGTCACACTCATTTCAGTCACTCTTCAGAAAGTCACACTCATTTCAGTCACTCTTCAGAAAGACACACTCATTTCAGTCACTCTTCAGAAAGACACACTCATTTCAGTCACTCTTCAGAAAGTCACACTCATTTCAGTCACTCTTCAGAAAGACACACTCATTTCAGTCACTGTTCATGATGTCACACTCATTTCAGTCACTCGTCAGAAAGTCACACTCATTTCAGTCACTCTTCAGAAAGTCACACTCATTTCAGTCACTCTTCAGAAAGTCACACTCATTTCAGTCACTCTTCAGAAAGACACACTCATTTCAGTCACTCTTCAGAAAGTCACACTCATTTCAGTCACTCTTCAGAAAGACACACTCATTTCAGTCACTCTTCAGAAAGTCACACTCATTTCAGTCACTCTTCAGAAAGTCACACTCATTTCAGTCACTCTTCAGAAAGACACACTCATTTCAGTCACTGTTCATGATGTCACTCATTTCAGTCACTCTTCAGAAAGACACACTCATTTCAGTCACTCTTCAGAAAGTCACACTCATTTCAGTCACTCTTCAGAAAGACACACTCATTTCAGTCACTCTTCAGAAAGTCACACTCATTTCAGTCACTCTTCAGAAAGACACACTCATTTCAGTCACTGTTCATGATGTCACACTCATTTCAGTCACTCTTCAGAAAGTCACACTCATTTCAGTCACTCTTCAGAAAGTCACACTCATTTCAGTCACTCTTCAGAAAGACACACTCATTTCAGTCACTCTTCAGAAAGTCACACTCATTTCAGTCACTCTTCAGAAAGACACACTCATTTCAGTCACTCTTCAGAAAGTCACACTCATTTCAGTCACTCTTCAGAAAGTCACACTCATTTCAGTCACTCTTCAGAAAGACACACTCATTTCAGTCACTCTTCAGAAAGTCACACTCATTTCAGTCACTCTTCAGAAAGTCACACTCATTTCAGTCACTCTTCAGAAAGTCACACTCATTTCAGTCACTCTTCAGAAAGACACACTCATTTCAGTCACTGTTCATGATGTCACACTCATTTCAGTCACTCTTCAGAAAGTCACACTCATTTCAGTCACTCTTCAGAAAGACACACTCATTTCAGTCACTCTTCAGAAAGACACACTCATTTCAGTCACTGTTCATGATGTCACACTCATTTCAGTCACTGTTCAGAAACACACACTCATTTCAGTCACTCTTCAGAAAGACACACTCATTTCAGTCACTCTTCAGAAAGACACACTCATTTCAGTCACTCTTCAGAAAGTCACACTCATTTCAGTCACTCTTCAGAAAGTCACACTCATTTCAGTCACTCTTCAGAAAGACACACTCATTTCAGTCACTCTTCAGAAAGTCACACTCATTTCAGTCACTCTTCAGAAAGACACACTCATTTCAGTCACTCTTCAGAAAGTCACACTCATTTCAGTCACTCTTCAGAAAGTCACACTCATTTCAGTCACTCTTCAGAAAGACACACTCATTTCAGTCACTCTTCAGAAAGACACACTCATTTCAGTCACTGTTCATGATGTCACACTCATTTCAGTCACTCTTCAGAAAGACACACTCATTTCAGTCACTCTTCAGAAAGACACACTCATTTCAGTCACTGTTCATGATGTCACACTCATTTCAGTCACTCTTCAGAAAGTCACACTCATTTCAGTCACTCTTCAGAAAGTCACACTCATTTCAGTCACTGTTCATGATGTCACACTCATTTCAGTCACTGTTCAGAAAGACACACTCATTTCAGTCACTCTTCAGAAAGACACACTCATTTCAGTCACTCTTCAGAAAGACACACTCATTTCAGTCACTCTTCAGAAAGACACACTCATTTCAGTCACTCTTCAGACAGTCACACTCATTTCAGTCACTCTTCAGAAAGACACACTCATTTCAGTCACTCTTCAGAAAGTCACACTCATTTCAGTCACTCTTCAGAAAGTCACACTCATTTCAGTCACTCTTCAGAAAGACACACTCATTTCAGTCACTCTTCAGAAAGTCACACTCATTTCAGTCACTCTTCAGAAAGACACACTCATTTCAGTCACTCTTCAGAAAGTCACACTCATTTCAGTCACTCTTCAGAAAGTCACACTCATTTCAGTCACTCTTCAGAAAGACACACTCATTTCAGTCACTCTTCAGAAAGACACACTCATTTCAGTCACTCTTCAGAAAGTCACACTCATTTCAGTCACTCTTCAGAAAGACACACTCATTTCAGTCACTGTTCATGATGTCACTCATTTCAGTCACTCTTCAGAAAGACACACTCATTTCAGTAACTCTTCAGAAAGTCACACTCATTTCAGTCACTGTTCATGATGTCACACTCATTTCAGTCACTCTTCAGAAAGTCACACTCATTTCAGTCACTCTTCAGAAAGACACACTCATTTCAGTCACTCTTCAGAAAGTCACACTCATTTCAGTCACTCTTCAGAAAGACACACTCATTTCAGTCACTGTTCATGATGTCACACTCATTTCAGTCACTCTTCAGAAAGTCACACTCATTTCAGTCACTCTTCAGAAAGTCACACTCATTTCAGTCACTCTTCAGAAAGACACACTCATTTCAGTCACTCTTCAGAAAGTCACACTCATTTCAGTCACTCTTCAGAAAGTCACACTCATTTCAGTCACTCTTCAGAAAGTCACACTCATTTCAGTCACTCTTCAGAAAGTCACACTCATTTCAGTCACTCTTCAGAAAGACACACTCATTTCAGTCACTCTTCAGAAAGTCACACTCATTTCAGTCACTCTTCAGAAAGTCACACTCATTTCAGTCACTCTTCAGAAAGTCACACTCATTTCAGTCACTCTTCAGAAAGACACACTCATTTCAGTCACTCTTCAGAAAGACACACTCATTTCAGTCACTGTTCATGATGTCACACTCATTTCAGTCACTGTTCAGAAACACACACTCATTTCAGTCACTGTTCAGAAAGACACACTCATTTCAGTCACTCTTCAGAAAGACACACTCATTTCAGTCACTCTTCAGAAAGTCACACTCATTTCAGTCACTCTTCAGAAAGTCACACTCATTTCAGTCACTCTTCAGAAAGACACACTCATTTCAGTCACTCTTCAGAAAGTCACACTCATTTCAGTCACTCTTCAGAAAGTCACACTCATTTCAGTCACTCTTCAGAAAGTCACACTCATTTCAGTCACTCTTCAGAAAGTCACACTCATTTCAGTCACTCTTCAGAAAGACACACTCATTTCAGTCACTCTTCAGAAAGACACACTCATTTCAGTCACTGTTCATGATGTCACACTCATTTCAGTCACTCTTCAGAAAGACACACTCATTTCAGTCACTCTTCAGAAAGACACACTCATTTCAGTCACTGTTCATGATGTCACACTCATTTCAGTCACTCTTCAGAAAGACACACTCATTTCAGTCACTCTTCAGAAAGACACACTCATTTCAGTCACTGTTCATGATGTCACACTCATTTCAGTCACTGTTCAGAAAGACACACTCATTTCAGTCACTGTTCAGAAAGACACTCATTTCAGTCACTCTTCAGAAAGACACACTCATTTCAGTCACTCTTCAGAAAGTCACACTCATTTCAGTCACTCTTCAGACAGTCACACTCATTTCAGTCACTCTTCAGAAAGACACACTCATTTCAGTCACTCTTCAGAAAGTCACACTCATTTCAGTCACTCTTCAGAAAGACACACTCATTTCAGTCACTCTTCAGAAAGTCACACTCATTTCAGTCACTCTTCAGAAAGTCACACTCATTTCAGTCACTCTTCAGAAAGACACACTCATTTCAGTCACTCTTCAGAAAGACACACTCATTTCAGTCACTCTTCAGAAAGTCACACTCATTTCAGTCACTGTTCATGATGTCACACTCATTTCAGTCACTCTTCAGAAAGTCACACTCATTTCAGTCACTCTTCAGAAAGACACACTCATTTCAGTCACTCTTCAGAAAGTCACACTCATTTCAGTCACTCTTCAGAAAGACACACTCATTTCAGTCACTGTTCATGATGTCACACTCATTTCAGTCACTCTTCAGAAAGTCACACTCATTTCAGTCACTCTTCAGAAAGTCACACTCATTTCAGTCACTCTTCAGAAAGACACACTCATTTCAGTCACTCTTCAGAAAGTCACACTCATTTCAGTCACTCTTCAGAAAGACACACTCATTTCAGTCACTCTTCAGAAAGTCACACTCATTTCAGTCACTCTTCAGAAAGTCACACTCATTTCAGTCACTCTTCAGAAAGACACACTCATTTCAGTCACTCTTCAGAAAGTCACACTCATTTCAGTCACTCTTCAGAAAGTCACACTCATTTCAGTCACTCTTCAGAAAGTCACACTCATTTCAGTCACTCTTCAGAAAGACACACTCATTTCAGTCACTCTTCAGAAAGACACACTCATTTCAGTCACTGTTCATGATGTCACACTCATTTCAGTCACTGTTCAGAAACACACACTCATTTCAGTCACTGTTCAGAAAGACACACTCATTTCAGTCACTCTTCAGAAAGACACACTCATTTCAGTCACTCTTCAGAAAGTCACACTCATTTCAGTCACTCTTCAGAAAGTCACACTCATTTCAGTCACTCTTCAGAAAGACACACTCATTTCAGTCACTCTTCAGAAAGTCACACTCATTTCAGTCACTCTTCAGAAAGACACACTCATTTCAGTCACTCTTCAGAAAGTCACACTCATTTCAGTCACTCTTCAGAAAGTCACACTCATTTCAGTCACTCTTCAGAAAGACACACTCATTTCAGTCACTCTTCAGAAAGACACACTCATTTCAGTCACTGTTCATGATGTCACACTCATTTCAGTCACTCTTCAGAAAGACACACTCATTTCAGTCACTCTTCAGAAAGACACACTCATTTCAGTCACTGTTCATGATGTCACACTCATTTCAGTCACTCTTCAGAAAGTCACACTCATTTCAGTCACTCTTCAGAAAGTCACACTCATTTCAGTCACTGTTCATGATGTCACACTCATTTCAGTCACTGTTCAGAAAGACACACTCATTTCAGTCACTCTTCAGAAAGACACACTCATTTCAGTCACTCTTCAGAAAGACACACTCATTTCAGTCACTCTTCAGAAAGACACACTCATTTCAGTCACTCTTCAGACAGTCACACTCATTTCAGTCACTCTTCAGAAAGACACACTCATTTCAGTCACTCTTCAGAAAGTCACACTCATTTCAGTCACTCTTCAGAAAGTCACACTCATTTCAGTCACTCTTCAGAAAGACACACTCATTTCAGTCACTCTTCAGAAAGTCACACTCATTTCAGTCACTCTTCAGAAAGACACACTCATTTCAGTCACTCTTCAGAAAGTCACACTCATTTCAGTCACTCTTCAGAAAGTCACACTCATTTCAGTCACTCTTCAGAAAGACACACTCATTTCAGTCACTCTTCAGAAAGACACACTCATTTCAGTCACTCTTCAGAAAGTCACACTCATTTCAGTCACTCTTCAGAAAGACACACTCATTTCAGTCACTGTTCATGATGTCACTCATTTCAGTCACTCTTCAGAAAGACACACTCATTTCAGTAACTCTTCAGAAAGTCACACTCATTTCAGTCACTGTTCATGATGTCACACTCATTTCAGTCACTCTTCAGAAAGTCACACTCATTTCAGTCACTCTTCAGAAAGACACACTCATTTCAGTCACTCTTCAGAAAGTCACACTCATTTCAGTCACTCTTCAGAAAGACACACTCATTTCAGTCACTGTTCATGATGTCACACTCATTTCAGTCACTCTTCAGAAAGTCACACTCATTTCAGTCACTCTTCAGAAAGTCACACTCATTTCAGTCACTCTTCAGAAAGACACACTCATTTCAGTCACTCTTCAGAAAGTCACACTCATTTCAGTCACTCTTCAGAAAGACACACTCATTTCAGTCACTCTTCAGAAAGACACACTCATTTCAGTCACTCTTCAGAAAGACACACTCATTTCAGTCACTCTTCAGAAAGACACACTCATTTCAGTCACTCTTCAGAAAGTCACACTCATTTCAGTCACTCTTCAGAAAGTCACACTCATTTCAGTCACTCTTCAGAAAGTCACACTCATTTCAGTCACTCTTCAGAAAGACACACTCATTTCAGTCACTCTTCAGAAAGACACACTCATTTCAGTCACTGTTCATGATGTCACACTCATTTCAGTCACTGTTCAGAAACACACACTCATTTCAGTCACTGTTCAGAAAGACACACTCATTTCAGTCACTCTTCAGAAAGACACACTCATTTCAGTCACTCTTCAGAAAGTCACACTCATTTCAGTCACTCTTCAGAAAGTCACACTCATTTCAGTCACTCTTCAGAAAGACACACTCATTTCAGTCACTCTTCAGAAGGTCACACTCATTTCAGTCACTCTTCAGAAAGACACACTCATTTCAGTCACTCTTCAGAAAGTCACACTCATTTCAGTCACTCTTCAGAAAGTCACACTCATTTCAGTCACTCTTCAGAAAGACACACTCATTTCAGTCACTCTTCAGAAAGACACACTCATTTCAGTCACTGTTCATGATGTCACACTCATTTCAGTCACTCTTCAGAAAGACACACTCATTTCAGTCACTCTTCAGAAAGACACACTCATTTCAGTCACTGTTCATGATGTCACACTCATTTCAGTCACTCTTCAGAAAGACACACTCATTTCAGTCACTCTTCAGAAAGACACACTCATTTCAGTCACTGTTCATGATGTCACACTCATTTCAGTCACTGTTCAGAAAGACACACTCATTTCAGTCACTGTTCAGAAAGACACTCATTTCAGTCACTCTTCAGAAAGACACACTCATTTCAGTCACTCTTCAGAAAGTCACACTCATTTCAGTCACTCTTCAGACAGTCACACTCATTTCAGTCACTCTTCAGAAAGACACACTCATTTCAGTCACTCTTCAGAAAGTCACACTCATTTCAGTCACTCTTCAGAAAGTCACACTCATTTCAGTCACTCTTCAGAAAGACACACTCATTTCAGTCACTCTTCAGAAAGTCACACTCATTTCAGTCACTCTTCAGAAAGTCACACTCATTTCAGTCACTCTTCAGAAAGTCACACTCATTTCAGTCACTCTTCAGAAAGACACACTCATTTCAGTCACTCTTCAGAAAGACACACTCATTTCAGTCACTGTTCATGATGTCACACTCATTTCAGTCACTGTTCAGAAACACACACTCATTTCAGTCACTGTTCAGAAAGACACACTCATTTCAGTCACTCTTCAGAAAGACACACTCATTTCAGTCACTCTTCAGAAAGTCACACTCATTTCAGTCACTCTTCAGAAAGTCACACTCATTTCAGTCACTCTTCAGAAAGACACACTCATTTCAGTCACTCTTCAGAAAGTCACACTCATTTCAGTCACTCTTCAGAAAGACACACTCATTTCAGTCACTCTTCAGAAAGTCACACTCATTTCAGTCACTCTTCAGAAAGTCACACTCATTTCAGTCACTCTTCAGAAAGACACACTCATTTCAGTCACTCTTCAGAAAGACACACTCATTTCAGTCACTGTTCATGATGTCACACTCATTTCAGTCACTCTTCAGAAAGACACACTCATTTCAGTCACTCTTCAGAAAGACACACTCATTTCAGTCACTGTTCATGATGTCACACTCATTTCAGTCACTCTTCAGAAAGACACACTCATTTCAGTCACTCTTCAGAAAGACACACTCATTTCAGTCACTGTTCATGATGTCACACTCATTTCAGTCACTGTTCAGAAAGACACACTCATTTCAGTCACTGTTCAGAAAGACACTCATTTCAGTCACTCTTCAGAAAGACACACTCATTTCAGTCACTCTTCAGAAAGTCACACTCATTTCAGTCACTCTTCAGACAGTCACACTCATTTCAGTCACTCTTCAGAAAGACACACTCATTTCAGTCACTCTTCAGAAAGTCACACTCATTTCAGTCACTCTTCAGAAAGACACACTCATTTCAGTCACTCTTCAGAAAGTCACACTCATTTCAGTCACTCTTCAGAAAGTCACACTCATTTCAGTCACTCTTCAGAAAGACACACTCATTTCAGTCACTCTTCAGAAAGACACACTCATTTCAGTCACTCTTCAGAAAGTCACACTCATTTCAGTCACTCTTCAGAAAGACACACTCATTTCAGTCACTGTTCATGATGTCACACTCATTTCAGTCACTCTTCAGAAAGACACACTCATTTCAGTAACTCTTCAGAAAGTCACACTCATTTCAGTCACTCTTCAGAAAGACACACTCATTTCAGTCACTCTTCAGAAAGTCACACTCATTTCAGTCACTCTTCAGAAAGACACACTCATTTCAGTCACTCTTCAGAAAGTCACACTCATTTCAGTCACTCTTCAGAAAGACACACTCATTTCAGTCACTGTTCATGATGTCACACTCATTTCAGTCACTCTTCAGAAAGTCACACTCATTTCAGTCACTCTTCAGAAAGTCACACTCATTTCAGTCACTCTTCAGAAAGACACACTCATTTCAGTCACTGTTCATGATGTCACACTCATTTCAGTCACTCTTCAGAAAGTCACACTCATTTCAGTCACTCTTCAGAAAGACACACTCATTTCAGTCACTCTTCAGAAAGACACACTAATTTCAGTCACTGTTCATGATGTCACACTCATTTCAGTCACTGTTCAGAAACACACACTCATTTCAGTCACTGTTCAGAAAGACACACTCATTATAGTCACTGTTCAGAAAGACACACTCATTTCAGTCACTGTTCAGAAACACACACTCATTTCAGTCACTGTTCAGAAAGACACACTCATTTCAGTCACTCTTCAGAAAGACACACTCATTTCAGTCACTCTTCAGAAAGTCACACTCATTTCAGTCACTCTTCAGAAAGTCACACTCATTTCAGTCACTCTTCAGAAAGACACACTCATTTCAGTCACTCTTCAGAAAGTCACACTCATTTCAGTCACTCTTCAGAAAGACACACTCATTTCAGTCACTCTTCAGAAAGTCACACTCATTTCAGTCACTCTTCAGAAAGTCACACTCATTTCAGTCACTCTTCAGAAAGACACACTTATTTCAGTCACTCTTCAGAAAGACACACTCATTTCAGTCACTGTTCATGATGTCACACTCATTTCAGTCACTCTTCAGAAAGACACACTCATTTCAGTCACTCTTCAGAAAGACACACTCATTTCAGTCACTGTTCATGATGTCACACTCATTTCAGTCACTCTTCAGAAAGACACACTCATTTCAGTCACTCTTCAGAAAGACACACTCATTTCAGTCACTGTTCATGATGTCACACTCATTTCAGTCACTGTTCAGAAAGACACACTCATTTCAGTCACTGTTCAGAAAGACACTCATTTCAGTCACTCTTCAGAAAGACACACTCATTTCAGTCACTCTTCAGAAAGACACACTCATTTCAGTCACTCTTCAGAAAGTCACACTCATTTCAGTCACTCTTCAGAAAGTCACACTCATTTCAGTCACTCTTCAGAAAGACACACTCATTTCAGTCACTCTTCAGAAAGTCACACTCATTTCAGTCACTCTTCAGAAAGACACACTCATTTCAGTCACTGTTCATGATGTCACACTCATTTCAGTCACTCTTCAGAAAGTCACACTCATTTCAGTCACTCTTCAGAAAGTCACACTCATTTCAGTCACTCTTCAGAAAGACACACTCATTTCAGTCACTCTTCAGAAAGTCACACTCATTTCAGTCACTCTTCAGAAAGACACACTCATTTCAGTCACTCTTCAGAAAGTCACACTCATTTCAGTCACTCTTCAGAAAGTCACACTCATTTCAGTCACTCTTCAGAAAGACACACTCATTTCAGTCACTCTTCAGAAAGACACACTCATTTCAGTCACTGTTCATAATGTCACACTCATTTCAGTCACTCTTCAGAAAGTCACACTCATTTCAGTCACTGTTCATGATGTCACACTCATTTCAGTCACTGTTCATGATGTCACACTCATTTCAGTCACTGTTCATGATGTCACACTCATTTCAGTCACTCTTCAGAAAGTCACACTCATTTCAGTCACTCTTCAGAAAGACACACTCATTTCAGTCACTGTTCATGATGTCACACTCATTTCAGTCACTCTTCAGAAAGTCACACTCATTTCAGTCACTCTTCAGAAAGTCACACTCATTTCAGTCACTCTTCAGAAAGTCACACTCATTTCAGTCACTCTTCAGAAAGACACACTCATTTCAGTCACTCTTCAGAAAGACACACTCATTTCAGTCACTGTTCATGATGTCACACTCATTTCAGTCACTGTTCAGAAAGACACACTCATTTCAGTCACTGTTCAGAAAGACACTCATTTCAGTCACTCTTCAGAAAGACACACTCATTTCAGTCACTCTTCAGAAAGACACACTCATTTCAGTCACTCTTCAGAAAGTCACACTCATTTCAGTCACTCTTCAGAAAGTCACACTCATTTCAGTCACTCTTCAGAAAGACACACTCATTTCAGTCACTCTTCAGAAAGTCACACTCATTTCAGTCACTCTTCAGAAAGACACACTCATTTCAGTCACTGTTCATGATGTCACACTCATTTCAGTCACTCTTCAGAAAGTCACACTCATTTCAGTCACTCTTCAGAAAGTCACACTCATTTCAGTCACTCTTCAGAAAGTCACACTCATTTCAGTCACTCTTCAGAAAGTCACACTCATTTCAGTCACTCTTCAGAAAGACACACTCATTTCAGTCACTCTTCAGAAAGACACACTCATTTCAGTCACTCTTCAGAAAGTCACACTCATTTCAGTCACTCTTCAGAAAGTCACACTCATTTCAGTCACTCTTCAGAAAGACACACTCATTTCAGTCACTCTTCAGAAAGTCACACTCATTTCAGTCACTCTTCAGAAAGTCACACTCATTTCAGTCACTCTTCAGAAAGTCACACTCATTTCAGTCACTCTTCAGAAAGACACACTCATTTCAGTCACTGTTCATGATGTCACACTCATTTCAGTCACTCTTCAGAAAGTCACACTCATTTCAGTCACTCTTCAGAAAGTCACACTCATTTCAGTCACTCTTCAGAAAGACACACTCATTTCAGTCACTCTTCAGAAAGTCACACTCATTTCAGTCACTCTTCAGAAAGACACACTCATTTCAGTCACTCTTCAGAAAGACACACTCATTTCAGTCACTCTTCAGAAAGACACACTCATTTCAGTCACTCTTCAGAAAGTCACACTCATTTCAGTCACTCTTCAGAAAGACACACTCATTTCAGTCACTGTTCATGATGTCACACTCATTTCAGTCACTCTTCAGAAAGACACACTCATTTCAGTAACTCTTCAGAAAGTCACACTCATTTCAGTCACTCTTCAGAAAGACACACTCATTTCAGTCACTCTTCAGAAAGTCACACTCATTTCAGTCACTCTTCAGAAAGACACACTCATTTCAGTCACTCTTCAGAAAGTCACACTCATTTCAGTCACTCTTCAGAAAGACACACTCATTTCAGTCACTGTTCATGATGTCACACTCATTTCAGTCACTCTTCAGAAAGTCACACTCATTTCAGTCACTCTTCAGAAAGTCACACTCATTTCAGTCACTCTTCAGAAAGACACACTCATTTCAGTCACTGTTCATGATGTCACACTCATTTCAGTCACTCTTCAGAAAGTCACACTCATTTCAGTCACTCTTCAGAAAGACACACTCATTTCAGTCACTCTTCAGAAAGACACACTAATTTCAGTCACTGTTCATGATGTCACACTCATTTCAGTCACTGTTCAGAAACACACACTCATTTCAGTCACTGTTCAGAAAGACACACTCATTATAGTCACTGTTCAGAAAGACACACTCATTTCAGTCACTGTTCAGAAACACACACTCATTTCAGTCACTGTTCAGAAAGACACACTCATTTCAGTCACTCTTCAGAAAGACACACTCATTTCAGTCACTCTTCAGAAAGTCACACTCATTTCAGTCACTCTTCAGAAAGTCACACTCATTTCAGTCACTCTTCAGAAAGACACACTCATTTCAGTCACTCTTCAGAAAGTCACACTCATTTCAGTCACTCTTCAGAAAGACACACTCATTTCAGTCACTCTTCAGAAAGTCACACTCATTTCAGTCACTCTTCAGAAAGTCACACTCATTTCAGTCACTCTTCAGAAAGACACACTTATTTCAGTCACTCTTCAGAAAGACACACTCATTTCAGTCACTGTTCATGATGTCACACTCATTTCAGTCACTCTTCAGAAAGACACACTCATTTCAGTCACTCTTCAGAAAGACACACTCATTTCAGTCACTGTTCATGATGTCACACTCATTTCAGTCACTCTTCAGAAAGACACACTCATTTCAGTCACTCTTCAGAAAGACACACTCATTTCAGTCACTGTTCATGATGTCACACTCATTTCAGTCACTGTTCAGAAAGACACACTCATTTCAGTCACTGTTCAGAAAGACACTCATTTCAGTCACTCTTCAGAAAGACACACTCATTTCAGTCACTCTTCAGAAAGACACACTCATTTCAGTCACTCTTCAGAAAGACACACTCATTTCAGTCACTGTTCATGATGTCACACTCATTTCAGTCACTCTTCAGAAAGTCACACTCATTTCAGTCACTCTTCAGAAAGTCACACTCATTTCAGTCACTCTTCAGAAAGACACACTCATTTCAGTCACTCTTCAGAAAGTCACACTCATTTCAGTCACTCTTCAGAAAGACACACTCATTTCAGTCACTCTTCAGAAAGTCACACTCATTTCAGTCACTCTTCAGAAAGTCACACTCATTTCAGTCACTCTTCAGAAAGACACACTCATTTCAGTCACTCTTCAGAAAGACACACTCATTTCAGTCACTGTTCATAATGTCACACTCATTTCAGTCACTCTTCAGAAAGTCACACTCATTTCAGTCACTGTTCATGATGTCACACTCATTTCAGTCACTGTTCATGATGTCACACTCATTTCAGTCACTGTTCATGATGTCACACTCATTTCAGTCACTCTTCAGAAAGTCACACTCATTTCAGTCACTCTTCAGAAAGACACACTCATTTCAGTCACTGTTCATGATGTCACACTCATTTCAGTCACTCTTCAGAAAGTCACACTCATTTCAGTCACTCTTCAGAAAGTCACACTCATTTCAGTCACTCTTCAGAAAGTCACACTCATTTCAGTCACTCTTCAGAAAGACACACTCATTTCAGTCACTCTTCAGAAAGACACACTCATTTCAGTCACTGTTCATGATGTCACACTCATTTCAGTCACTGTTCAGAAAGACACACTCATTTCAGTCACTGTTCAGAAAGACACTCATTTCAGTCACTCTTCAGAAAGACACACTCATTTCAGTCACTCTTCAGAAAGACACACTCATTTCAGTCACTCTTCAGAAAGTCACACTCATTTCAGTCACTCTTCAGAAAGTCACACTCATTTCAGTCACTCGTCAGAAAGACACACTCATTTTAGTCACTCTTCAGAAAGTCACACTCATTTCAGTCACTCTTCAGAAAGACACACTCATTTCAGTCACTGTTCATGATGTCACACTCATTTCAGTCACTCTTCAGAAAGTCACACTCATTTCAGTCACTCTTCAGAAAGTCACACTCATTTCAGTCACTCTTCAGAAAGTCACACTCATTTCAGTCACTCTTCAGAAAGACACACTCATTTCAGTCACTCTTCAGAAAGACACACTCATTTCAGTCACTCTTCAGAAAGTCACACTCATTTCAGTCACTCTTCAGAAAGTCACACTCATTTCAGTCACTCTTCAGAAAGACACACTCATTTCAGTCACTCTTCAGAAAGTCACACTCATTTCAGTCACTCTTCAGAAAGTCACACTCATTTCAGTCACTCTTCAGAAAGTCACACTCATTTCAGTCACTCTTCAGAAAGACACACTCATTTCAGTCACTGTTCATGATGTCACACTCATTTCAGTCACTCTTCAGAAAGTCACACTCATTTCAGTCACTCTTCAGAAAGTCACACTCATTTCAGTCACTCTTCAGAAAGACACACTCATTTCAGTCACTCTTCAGAAAGTCACACTCATTTCAGTCACTCTTCAGAAAGACACACTCATTTCAGTCACTCTTCAGAAAGACACACTCATTTCAGTAACTCTTTAGAAAGACACACTCATTTCAGTCACTGTTCATGATGTCACACTCATTTCAGTCACTCTTCAGAAAGTCACACTCATTTCAGTCACTGTTCATGATGTCACACTCATTTCAGTCACTCTTCAGAAAGTCACACCAATTTCAGTCACTCTTCAGAAAGTCACACTCATTTCAGTCACTCTTCAGAAAGACACACTCATTTCAGTCACTCTTCAGAAAGACACACTTATTTCAGTCACTCTTCAGAAAGACACACTCATTTCAGTCACTTTTCAGAAAGACACACTTATTTCAGTCACTCTTCAGAAAGTCACACTCATTTCAGTCACTGTTCATAATGTCACACTCATTTCAGTCACTGTTCATAATTTCACACTCTTCAGAATTCACACCAATTTCAGTCACTCTCCATAATGTCACACTCAGTTCAGTCACTCTTCATGATGTCACACTGATCTCAGTCACTGCCCATAATGAGTGTGACATTATGAAGAGATTTAACAAATGAGAAAACTAAAAATCTAATTGATAAAAAAGGTAACCAAAAAAGCGCACAAACCTGCTGTCTACAATCCAGCGTATTCTCAACCACATCCGGCCGACTCTCCAGCAGAAACTGCAGGAACGCATTGTTCCTATTCAATGCCAGCAGTGTGCCTCTAGCCGATATTAAATTAAAAGCGGCTGAACGCATTTTGCTAAAATCTAAACTGGCCTCTTTGATAATACCGGCCGAGTCCAATTGAAATGGCGCCACCTGTTCACGCAGAATCAACAGATGCTTCATCAGAAACAGGTCGCAGTCTACGGAACTTTTCCTTGCCGCGATGGCTTTCGAAGCCGATAGCAGAGACTGGACGCACAGATCCAGCACCTCCTGGGCGAGGCCTTGAAAGGTTTCTCGATCAAGGCAGCGACTCAATTTGGATAGCAGAGTGAGGGTTCGTCGAACTGTGGGATACCACATGCCGTGCAGGTCAGCCGGAGACATCGGCATGTTACTCGACACTGACGAGGGTGGATGCGGCGCGGCTAAACCGGCGTCGGCTAGAGCTCCGCCGGCTGACACCTGGGTGCGGATGGGGGAATCAGAGTCAGGCTGTGATGAACAAGAGGATCTGGGAGGCTGGCGGTTCAACAACCTGAGGATCTGGGAGCCTGGCGGTTCAACAACCTGAGGATCTGGGAGCCTGGCGGTTCAACAACCTGAGGATCTGGGAGCCTGGCGGTTCAACAACCTGAGGATCTGGGAGGCTGGCGGTTCAGCAACATGAGGATCTGGGAGGCTGGCGGTTCAGCAACCTGAGGATCTGGCAGGCTGGTGGTTCAGCAACCTGAGGATCTGGGCTGGGAGGCTGGAGGTTCAGCAACCTGAGGATCTGGGAGGCTGGAGGTTCAACAACCTGAGGATCTGGGAGGCTGGAGGTTCAGCAACCTGAGGATCTGGGAGGCTGGAGGTTCAGCAACATGAGGATCTGGGAGGCTGGAGGTTCAACAACCTGAGGATCTGGGAGGCTGGTGGTTCAGCAACATGAGGATCTGGGAGGCTGGCGGTTCAGCAACCTGAGGATCTGGGAGGCTGGAGGTTCAGCAACCTGAGGATCTGGGAGACTGGCGGCTCAGCAACCTGAGGATCTGGGAGACGGGTGGTTTAACAACCTGAGGATCTGGGAGGCTGTCGGTCCAACATTCTGAGGATTTGGGAGACTGGTGGTTCAACAATCTGAGGATCTGGGAGGCTGGTGGTTCAACAACCTGAGGATCTGGGAGGCTGTCGGTCCAACATTCTGAGGATTTGGGAGACTGGTGGTTCAACATTCTGAGGATCTGGGAGGCTGATAGTTCAACAACCTGAGGATCTGGGAGACTGGCGGCCTTTACAATCTGAGCAACTGGGATAACAGAAGATCATAAATCATTTTCAATCAAGTCATTTATTTAGTCATAAACAATATTCGAAGAGACAAAAATCGAGTTGAAAAATTTCTCACCTGCCCCGTATTGAGGCTATCAGCAATATTTCGCATCATCTCTAATTTTTCCGGATAAGCCAAATCCCCAGGCGCGGGACGAAATCCCAGTATTTCGGAGTTGGCGTACACATGAGTCCGATACACCAATCTCTCCTGTACGTCGGCTAAGATTGCTCTGCAGGCCCAGATGAAGGCCGCGCCAGCTTCCGGCTCGGTAGTTGGCGGATTCGAGAACTCTTTGTCCTTCAATTCGGATGCGGAGTTGCGGTCGGCTGCGGTGAAACAAAGAGTTGGAATTTGATTGACACGTACTGCAGAAAGTTACGGGTATTTCTTGGAAAAATGGTAAAAATGCGGATTTTAATAGTTGAGACTCTACAATCTAAAAATAGCAGCAGACAATAACACCTCTAGTAACGAAACCTGGTCTAGTAAGATTAGTGAAATCTACGACGTAATAAATCCGCATAGCAACAGGAAATGATACCTTGGAAACGGCTCTTCCTCCAGACTAGTACCATTTTACATAAACTACATCCGCATAGCAACAGGCAATGATACCTTGGAAATCGGCTCTTACTCCAGACTAGTACCATTTTACATAAACTACATCCGCATAGCAACAGGAAATGACGCCTTAGACGCATGGGAAAAGTTGAGAAACTAGCCCTAGATTAACAATCCCAAACCTACAATATCCTTCGCGAGCTTCGCGCAGCAGCAGCTGCTGCTGCTGGGCAGCCAAATCGATAGCCTCCCGTTGAAGAATGTGACAGAGCTCGCTAAGAGTCTCCAGATGCTGCAGATGAACCACAGTCGGGCGGAATGCGTCGTAAAACATGGAGCACAGACGGCGAAGCATAGCGGTCAGCAGGGGATGCAGCGAGCGAAAGAACTGACGAAACAGGCTCTCCTCGTCGTCGCATAGATGCAATAGAAACGAGCAACCAGTCCTAGCTAGGCTACAATGATCCGTGGCGCATCTGGCGGTCATCTCGGCGACGGCGGCCTGGACGCTCGGACGGAGCAGACGCTCCCGATGCTGCACGTAGGCGGCAGCGCATTCGTGCAATGCCGACTGATAGTCCTGACTGCGAGATCGCCGATCTTCCAGCAGTTCCATTAGCGGCCGAACCTTTAAATTTTTTGTTTTTATTTAAAAATTAGATCCAACATCCTCATTTAGCTACTTAGTCAAACAGGGTTAGTAGGCTAGTTACGAATTTTACTACTATAATCTGCGAGATAAAAAAATTCATTTCAAATGTGTGACTAGGGTAGGAAGCTTAAAAAGTGTGTTGATAGGAAGAATCCCACAACTGGGGAATTGAAAAGTAAGGGAAGACTAAAATACATAAAAAAACTATTATAATTTAGATAAAGTAAGAGCAAATTCGTACGTTTAAGATTAAATAAAAAATGGCCTTATAGGCTTACGTTTAATATAATGATCTAATTCAATTATAGGGACTTTTGGCCGTTTTGGGATCAAAATAAACTATAACAGGGTTCAAATTCAAATAAGGGTTTTTTGAGATTCTAATACACTGAAATGGGGATCAAATTCTAATAAGGGATTCATGGGATTCGAATACAATGAAAAGGGAATCAAATAATAATATGGGATTTTCGGGATTCGAATACACTAAAACAGGGATCAAATTCAAATATGGGATTTTTTGGGATCTGAATACCATAAAACAGGGATTAAATTTAATAAGGGATTTTTGGGATCCGAGTACACTGAAACGGAGATCAAATTCAGAATTGGAATTTCCAGGATCTGATTTTAGTAAAATTCAATCCATACCTTAGCACTGTGACTTCTAAATCTCCCATAGAACAGTGTGAACGCATTCTCCGGAGACAGCTGGTCAATCTGTGACTCCAGGCTGAAGACGGCATTCTCAAGCACAGAGAACACCGAGTCGTGTATCAATGTTAAACAGCGAGCCAGAACTTGTTTGAATTTCACGTGATAAACGTGAGCCTCCTTGAATTCTGGATGACGGTTGACAAACTCTAAGCAGTCGTCGATTTGACTTAGGACTGGTTGAAGGGACTCAGCCGTCACTTGCATGTAGGGCGAGCTGAGCTTCTGTTTAGGTAATTAATTATTGAAATGCATAAATGGACGGAGAAGCAATGGCAGACCGAAATAAAATAGGCAGACAGACACAGACAGATAGACAGACAGACAGACAGACAGACAGACACAGACATAAAGACAGACAGACAGACACAGACATAAAGACAGACAGACAGACAGACAGACAGACACAGAAAGGCAGACAGACGGACAGATAGACAGACAGACAGATAGACAGACAGACGGGCAGACAGACACGAAAGGTAGACAGACAGACAGACAGAAAGACACAGACACAAAGACAGACAGACAAACAGACAGACAGACAGACAGACAGACACACGGGCAGACAGACAGACAGACATGGAGCAACTTACAGCCGAGATCCGATCATAGTGATTAAAATAATCCAAGCAGGCATCAATCTGTTGAGCCCGCTGCAACAGGCGATCCTGTTCAGCTAGCAGATGCTCGCAATCGTGATGCAAAGCGTTAGTCTTGCCGGCTACTTCGCTGTATTGTTGGCGAAGTCTGTCCAAGCTGTCTAGGGTGTCGGCAATGCCCTGCAGCAGTTCTTGCCATTTTGCTCGCTCTTTCTGAAGGCCAGCTTGTACACTTCTGTGCTCAAGCAATGTAATTGGGGATATTCTTGAAGATCATAGAAATATTAGAATGACTAGCAGAAAAAAACTTACCTGACTAACACGTCACTAGGATCATCAGATTCGTCTTCATATTCACAGTACCACTCTAAAAACTATATAATAGCACTAATGCTAATTTTTTGTATTTCAATAGAAACTTTTAAGACAAAATTTTTATGCAGAACAATCGAAAAAGCATTAGCATACCTCGCTTATGTTAGTCAGCTCTGTGACCTCATCTGGTGCATTCTAAAAATTATAAAATTAGCAAGAAGTTCATTACTTGGCTTGCTAGAACAAGGGAAACCTTTTTAAACCATTCCAAAACTTTTAGCATCAGCACATAAAGCTTTTTGAAATTCTTTATAAAAAGTTCCAACATAGATATAATATATATTAATGCAAACATCATTACTATTATATTAACTATAAAGCTAAATATATAACAACAACAAATATAAATATATAGTTAAGCTTAATACCATCAATTGTATTTAGTAAACTTGCAATTTTGTCGAGGGGAGGTGTATACATACTACATAGCACTACCTTGTATTTAATTAATCAAACCTATCAAACCCATAAAAAGCAATACTAAAAAACTTTCATTAAAATGAATAAAAAGCTTATAATATTCATTAAGATAGCCCATTGTATCAAAATTTAATTCAAAAAATTTTAAATAAAAACTTTGCTATAAGTTCTATAATCAAAACTAAAACAAAAAACTTTTTAATACTAAGTTATCTTTGCTTTGCAAAATGCATTTTTAAAAGATATTGCAAGAATAGTTACATATAAGTTCTAATTAAAAAAATATACATAACATATAATTCTAAACTTATGTACCCTTACCAATAACAACAACAACAAAAAATTCAACCCGCCATTCACAAGTGACCAGAGAGGGGGGAAGCATCAGATACCCTGCATGATTGTCAGATACCCTTAAAAGCATAAAAAATTGTGTCCAACATTTTCTAACTTACAAATAGCTTAAAAATTGAAAATTGCATTAAATAAATGCAATACACAATTGACCTATAATTTTATTTGCTATAAGCCTTGAAAGAAAAATCACAAAAGTTCATTGCTAAATTTATTGTTTGCCTTGTTTAAGAATATTTTGGAGCTAAATATACTATAAATAATAGTTTTATAAACTATATTTACAAAAAATCAAATTAGCTACTCAAATAAATACTTTTAGCCAAATAGAAATACTTAAAAATTAATAAATAACTATATATATATATTGTTGAAAATTACTTTGTTTGATACAACTAATACTAAATTGATGCTATGGATACTATCAACTTTGAATTAGATACATTTTATTCTAATGTACTAAAACTTAACAAATTGGGCATCACTAGCCTAACAAAAAAACTCAGGCTAGGGCCTATGGCTATATTAAAAATCTGTACCTTAGTTAATTTTATAACTAAAAATCTAAATTGAAGATAATTATTAATTAATGCAACAATTTAAAACATTACATATATACCACTAAATATTCCTTACCTCCTGCTCTTTTGTTGCATTAGTAGAAGCATTTTTCTCCTTTTCCACATCTTCAATGCTACTTGTCAAATAAAAAACCGAGTCCACTGCTGCATCAGACAATTCTATTGAATCCCAATCAAAGGAAGCTTGCATTTTTAGCAAAAAAACTAAACTCAGATGCTAATGAAATAGTCTTGCATGTCTAATTAAGAAAATGTTACAGTAAGTGACCTTAATGACAACTTCTTGTGAGTATTATTTAAAAAACGCGTAGCTAGTTTCTAGTAGTTAAATTATTTATTCATAAAAATTATTTCACAAGATCAGAGTTATAAATTTACAATATTTAATACTTTATTGGAAAATGGTTGAACGTTTTACTATAAGCATAAAAGGGCTAAATCATAAATAATTTATTAAGTAACCCTGGAGCAAACTGCAGATTCAGATTCATGGGGCATGCACTTGTGTACCTCAGTAAAAATCAAGCGACCTGTGGTGAATTACTTAAGTTGTCCTTGAATTTAACTTGCGTGTCAATGGAAATAAACCTGTCTTTTCTGAAGCTGATTTACTTATGATTGAATAGAAAATTAGAAAAAATAAAATTATACAAGTACGTAAATTTTATCATTCATGCATTTAAAGGCCCAAAAACTGTTATACGACCGTGAAATTTTGTTTTATTTTTCATATTGCATCTAAAAAAGCATCCGCAAGACGTGACATCTACTCTGTTAATTTACGTTTAGGCTTAGTAGCCTGAGTCAGATTCTAATAACCTTTCAGTAGCGACGCAGGTGGAGCAGAGGGGGCGCTGAGAATAAACTAAAAATGCGTTTATTTTTCTATGCGAATTGTGTCAAGTCAGGAAATGATGCTTCGTTAATCGGTTTTTGTGATCTCCGGTGAAGGGGAGGGAGGCGACCAATTAATCTGCCCCCTGAAACTAGGGATGGTTTTTTACACTGTGAAAAAAATATAGCATTAAATGAGGCAAACTTTCAAGTTTTATTGCATAAGTAGCCATTAGTCTTAGCGCCCCCTTAGCCTGGAGTCTTGTGTTTCGCCCGTCCCTAAGATGCGCGTCTCCCTATCAGAGATCCTGGCCATGCTCAAGCCCCGCTCAACCGGGAGATATATATGGGTACCCCTATATATTTTTTACGACAAATGAGTCAACAAATGAGATTGTAAAGTTCGATTTTTAGTATTTCTATGCGAAAGCTTTTTTCCTTCAATTTCATCGGCAATAATTTTCTTTCTTAACTATACGCTTATAACTTGTTGTAAAGGACTGTTGATGAAAAAAATTAGAACAAATCTGCCAATGAAGACTCTCAAATTTCACAAAAACCTCACAAAAACATTAATGGCAAGGGGCCATCATGCACACCCCTTCACCAGTCCAATTGCAATTACTGGTTCCTGCAGCATCTTTTTGATTGAAAAAAAAGCGCTGCAGATCGAATGACAATTACCGACATTGCTCTGCTCTGCTTCTTATGGAAGTTGCAAAGCCGAGGACCGCGAAATGGCAAAAAAGAGATAGAAAAGTATTGACATGTAAGTTTGAAGTTCCTAGAAAAATTATAAGAAAGTAAAAAAATCAGTAAGAAATCTGGTTAGAAAGGCTATAAAATATTTACGGAAGGATATGAAAGGTTAATTTTGATATTTTGACTCAAAGTGCGTCCCCGTGGATCCACCATCAAATTTTCAAGTATTATGCTGAAAGCTCATGATGTGAATTCTAAGTGAGCATTAGCTCACAGAACAGCTTTGGAAGGAAAAGACTGACAGGCCAATTATCGCTGCGGTGACCTACTCCACGTTTGAATAGGAGTCCGTCTATTCTCTTCTTCTTTTTCTCTATGCCCCGCAATTTTCTATTTCTATTCAGCCACTCGCTCTTTCAATCTAAACTTGCGCTTATATAATGGAGTTTCATGAGGAGAGCTAGTTTATAATTCACATTGGCAATCCCAGAGAGAAAATACTATTCATCAACAAGATACAAACTGTTAACTGTTGAGAGAATACCCAGCTGCTATAGAGATCAATATGAACCTGCCCGCAACTGGAGCGGTCGGAGACCAAATTCCTGTTCACAGACAGGCCTTCTACAATTCTGGCTATTCAACCTGTTACAAGTGCGCTGGTCAGGACTTGCAGGTGACATCAAATTCAACTGGTATTTCCGCTGAGCAGCACGGCGAAGAGGTCGGTTTCGATGTTTTTACCTGCGACGATTGTCCTTGGGTTACCAGTTTCAAATGGAGAAGCTTGTGTGAGTTTTATTTAGTAATTGACCTTTTTTATCATTAGTAAGATCATCCTCTGAGTCCATCTTTATAATGCCGTCTGTCTGTCTGTCTGTCTGTCTGTCTGTCTGTCTGTCTGTCTGTCTGTCTATTTGTCTGCCTCTCTGTCTGTCTGTCTGTCTGTGTCTGTCTATCTGTCTGTGTCTGTCTGTCTGTCTATCTGTCTGTCTGTCTGTCTGTCTGTCTGTCTGTCTGTCTGTCTGTCTGTCTGTCTGTCTGTCTGTCTGTCTGTCTGTCTGTCTGTCTGTCTGTCTGTCTGTCTGTCTGTCTGTCTGTCTGTCTGTCTGTCTGTCTGTCTGTCTGTCTGTCTGTCTGTCTGTCTGTCTGTCTGTCTGTCTGTCTGTCTGTCTGTCTGATTGTCTGATTGTCTGATAGTCTGTCTGTCTGTCTGTCTGTCTGTCTGTCTATCTGTCTGTCTGTCTGTCTGTCTGTCTGTCTGTCTGTCTGTCTGTCTGTCTGTCTATTTGTCTGCCTCTCTGTCTGTCTATCTGTCTGTGTCTGTCTATCTGTCTGTGTCTGTCTGTCTGTCTATCTGTCTGTCTGTCTGTATGTCTGTCTGTCTGTCTGTCTGTCTGTCTGTCTGTCTGTCTGTCTGTCTGTCTGTCTGTCTGTCTGTCTGTCTGTCTGTCTGTCTGTCTGTCCGTCCGTCTGTCTGTCTGTCTGTCTGTCTATATGTCTGTCTGTCTGTCTGTCTGTCTGTGTGTCTGTCTGTCTGTCTGTCTGTCTGTCTGTCTGTCTGTCTGTCTGTCTGTCTGTCTGTCTATTTGTCTGCCTCTCTATCTGTCTATCTGTCTGTGTCTGTCTATCTGTCTGTGTCTGTCTGTCTGTCTATCTGTCTGTCTGTCTGTCTGTCTGTCTGTCGTAATTATTGGCCTGTAACTTCATAAGTATCTTTTTAAAAGCCCTTATGTGAATCGGGTGAGCCCTGGGTGTCTCCAAGTGTGCATATCTTCACACCATCTTACTGCATTTTTAACTAGAAACTTCTGGAGTTGCTAAACTGCATTTTTCTCCACACAATGAGTGCATATAGCTAGCATATAGTCCATGGGTAACTGATTTACTTGGGGACGCGTGCCTGACAAAGCTCATAGTGGAGTTGCACATAACTATGCTAAATCTAAGCAAGTCACATATGAATCTTTGCACAACAAAAATTGACGTGTAGTGCTTGCTAAAGTATTTGATAATAAAAAAGTTTGCCACCACAGCTTAGCTTCCTTTTAGAAGAGTAAAAAGGAGAATGCATCTAAAATCTCTCTATAAAAAAGTTAACGATACAAAGCGCTTAAAAGGTAGCATATAAACTTCTTAATTAAGAAAAAACTTTTTTCTACACTGTTACCCATCTATCTTTATAGTTGAATTGACCCATACATGCATAAGTACTTTGACGCACTGAATTCTCTATTGATAAAAAGTCACAATACTTTAACTGACTTTACTTTGCCATATTTGACATCTACTCGCAGTGCCCTTCGCTGGGGCGTTTTAGTTAGCAAATAAGTGATATTGTCTCTTGTTTAAAAGTCTATTGTGAAATTCAAATGTGAAACCTTATCCAGATTTACCCTAAACTACCTCATCCAGATGTATTATCGACCCTAAACTACCTCATCCAGATGTACATGTACTATTGACCCTAAACTACCTCATCCAGATGTACATGTACTATTGACCCTAAACTAGGGGGGCGCGTGGCTCGGCGGTCTAGCGCGTCTGCCTTGTGTGCCACTGGTCCAGGTTCGACCCCGCGTTGTAGGTCGTTTATTTTCCCTAGCGCGGTTTCGTGTACAGGGTCACATTAATTTGGGGCCTTGTGCACGAATTGGTTGGGCTATGAGCCAGTTGTGCAATTTACGCCCATGAGGGCAACCCCCCAAGGCATAGAGAGTGTACATTCCTGGAACTACCGCTTGTGCACCCTATGTGAGTGCGTGACTGGGTGCTATACTGGAATTCCGTTGCGCACCGTTTGTTTGTGTCTATGCCTGCATACCCAGGCGCGTAGCCAGGATTTCCTTCTGGGGGGGGGTCAAAAAATGTCAAAGGACCAAAAAAAAAAAAGGTCCCGCGAACCACTTTTACCAGAATTTTCCCTATTCTCCATTCGGCGACTTCTGCTTTAAATTGTGACATTACAAAAAAAAATTTTCGAAATTCAAAAATTCGGTCTACATCAGCCGTCTGGGGGGGTCATGACCCCCATGACCCCCCCCCCTTCGCTACGCCCCTGTGCATACCGTATTTAGTGTGACTGAACGCGCTTCAGGAGTCAGCGCAAAGGACAGTCATGCCCAGTCGCTGGTTGTGGGACGATGTCGCTTCAAGCGTCAAGGTGCCTGCAGCCCTCCTTCAGATTTAGCTTTTAGCTTATTGACCCTAAACTACCTCATCCAAATGTACATGTACTATTGACCCTAAACTACCTCATCCAGATGTATTATCGACCCTAAACTACCTCATCCAGATGTATTATCGACCCTAAACTACCTCATCCAGATATGTAATATCTAATTAACCTAAACTACCTCATCCAGAAGTACTATCTAAACCCAAACTACCTCATCCAGATGTACTATCTAAACCTAAACTACCTCATCCAGATGTACTATCTAACTGTACACTATCTATGTACTCAACAGGCCCGCAGCGCTACACGGAGCCAATCCAAGGCAAATGGCAGCCCACCATGCAAGGCTACCCAATCAGCTGGGTGATCATGTGGTGCGAGAAGCACAACCTAATCAGCCTGGGTAACCGCCTGATTGGTAACAAAGCGGACGGTAACAAACTAATGGACTGGGAGCGTCGGGGGCGTCTGCAAAGCGAGCTTCATCTAACTGACGATGAAGCTGAACGATTGATCGAATTGATGAAGAGGCGCGATTTCACTTTGAAATAGAGGCACTTTGAAAATTGATGGTTGATTTGGTTGCCGAGTTGAATGCAATACTATAACCGTAGTGTGTTCCTATTTTCTTATTTTTTTAAAAAACGGGTTTACATTTAAAGTTTTTGAAATAGCACCAAAATGCACCAATGACTAGAGTCATTGGAGTTAACAGTGTTTTCTTCTTAACTTTCTATACTTGAGCGTTAATTGTTTTGACACTTTTCCTAACTGTTGATTAAGCGAAGAAAATTTTTAATCTTTAATATTTGTAACGATTTCATATATTTTTTATGTTCATACTATAACTGAAAAGTAATAAAACTATTTTTTTTTAGCCAATTCAAAGAATGTGACGCAGTGAAGCGCTAAAGAAATCTGCGTTTTTAATTTTGCGAAGAACAACAATTGAATCTTATTTTGATACAAACGTGCGCTTTTAGAATGTTTTGTGACTCATAATAAAACATTTTGGTGGATGAATTTCATAGAAAATACGGCCAATTTGGAAGTTAAAATATTAATAAACCACAGTTTCTAGATAAAGTGTCTAGATAAAAATGATATATTCTAAGAAGAAATGCACTACAAAATGTCTGGTGAAGAGTAATTAGCATTTGATAAAGACTATAACTAAGCATTATGTGGAGTTATTTATTAAACGCTACTAAAAGCCTCTGACTCAACTTAAACAGCTTCAACATTGTTTTTTCAACACAAATTAACCGAGTCTTCATTAAGTCCTAAGTTCCAACCGACTCTGTCTTCAGCACCAACAGTTCCTCGTCCGCGTCTAAGTTTTTGTGCTCAGCTCGACGCTCGGCAGACAAATTTGTATTTCGAAACCGACAAAACAAGACGCGAAAGCCGATTTCCATAACGAACAGGGCGTACAATCGGTTGATGACAATCAGGTAGGTTAGTTCCGATTTTGCTGTACTCACTGACTCCGACAGTAATGCGACAAGGTAATTGAAGCTAACCAGCACTACAATAAGGTGGACCAAGATGAAGACAAGGCCGAGACGCTGCTGCGAAGCTTCAGAAAATGCCACATTGTTGATTGCCCTGTAGAAGCCCAGAGCCAATCCCAGTGGTCCCATTTGTGGTGGGAAGGCGGGATCGCACGGTACAATAAGCGACACGAGCCAGGAGCAGATCACAACAATGCCAGCGGCGCCTAGTGCGAAGTAGAATACGCTGCCGAGGGAGCACCAGAGCAGCATCAGCGGATCTATTAGCAACAACCAGTCATACAGAAACCCGACGCTGCACATGCCGTAGAGCAGGCAAATCAAATTGTCTAACAATCGAATTGAAAAATTAAATTCAATCATGAAATTGGACGGATCAGCTGATGTAGCTAATCGCTCCTTGAGATGAAGGCTCAACGGTATTGCAATTAAAGTGATGATGATTACAAAATGAGTCGTCATAACGATAAACTTATACTTCAGGTGTTTCAGTAGAGCGAATACGTATGACGTACCTATATAGGGAAAGAAAGGTAAGAATTTAAGCGTATGGCTTACATGAAAACCGTGAATAACAAACGCTTTATTTACCAGGTTCTTTCGTAGCGTAAACATAAGCATGAAAGCATGCTACGATGACAATCATCTCCAAAATATAAGCAATCAAAGCGAACCAGCTTAAGCCGCGTCCGAAAGGGCTAACCAGAAATCGTTGAAGTCCTGTTTGTGTGTGGTATGCACCGCAATTTGCCGTTTCATTTTCACTTTTCGGCTTGTAAACCTTCCCCGTCAGATGGACATAGAAATCGGAGTAGACCAGCAGTAGAACTAGCGCTTTGATCACTGTTCCGAAGCAAGCCTTGGCGATAACAAATCGTCTTGGCTTTTCAATGAGCGTCTCTATCCACCTAGACACCAGCTTAGAATCCCAGAAGTTGCGCATCGGATGGGTAAGTTGCATCATCGAGTCAAGCATGAGCGTATTGAGCGGATGCCGAGCTACTCTAGAGCCTCGCGACAGAGAGTAGTCGCTGATATCGATTCGCAGCACCCGAGTTTTGGCGTACGATTTCGATTCAACTCGATAGACCGGCGAGCTCGTTAGAATCCATGAAGCTAAACGATATTTTCGCGCTGCCACAGCTTCCTCCAGGGCGTTTCTTCCTGTATTAGCGTTCTCTACAGTAAGACACCAGCTAATCAGAGCTGGAAATGATTGCGTCATTGACTGTAGGAAAGTCACAGCCGCTGATTCAGTGCACTGGCAGTCGTCAAAATCCTTATCGATTAGGTCGGTCAGTTTGAGTTTAGCTATCAGACAGTGAACTGGTAGTGGAGGCGATTCAGACGTTGACAGCTGAGGGACAAACTTGTCAGCCGTCGACTCTTCCGCGACAAGGTGCTGCATGCATTTGATTGACATGGAGAAGAATGCCGTCTCCAATACTGTGTTATGCTCTGCCAGGAATTGTAGCTCAGGAAATTTCGTGTGACTCGGCGGAGTCCACGGCAGTGGCATCAGCAATACCTGCTGACAGCTGCTGCTATTCAGGTGAGAAAACTGCCCGAGCAGCTGCAGACAAAGCAGATCAACTTCGTCATCTTCTAAAAGAATGTTGAGCAGTCTTTGTTTCAGTTGTTTGATCTCCAGGTCCATTTTGAGACGAGCAAAAAACGATTTTGCTACCAATTAGTTAAGTCCCTATCAGTTGATTTTCGCTATCTATATGCAAACCAGCAAATACGGGTGGTAATAAAGTTATCACTCGGAGCTCTGGTACGCTGATCACAATTGCAAACATTCAAGCATATTGGGTTGGCACTGCAATGCACTTAATGGTTAGCTCTGCAAATATCAATAGAAAAGAGTCTAAATGTGTGTACGAATTCGCTGAGTAAATTATACGATCGATGGTTGGTATCTCTAATTAGGATAATGTGAACAGTTCACGTTCGCTTATTGTCAATATATAGTGTGTGTGACTTTAATTACGAGCGTATTAACGCGAATACAACCGGTATAGCGTCAGCTGCTCTATGCTCTACGGTAACAGGTCTTCTTATTTAGCACTAAAGTTCTAATTAGCTAAATGAGGATATTATGCATTGCCACTAAGACTAAGAGAGCGACTTTCGATTCCCACTTTCGATGAAGCCAATTATACGCGGTTATTAAGTGTTGATTGATGAGTTACATTCTGTTGTTGAATTAATTTGTTTATAGCTGTTGCGGGATTACTTAGGGCCTGCTGATATAATCCAGTATCCCAGTGAGGATAAGTTTTTGCTTCCGTTGTTTGGTATGTAAGTCATACCCACTGTAGGAATCTTGATGACGCCTTCATAGTTTCTATCCGTGTCCTTACTGGAGTTAAATGGATGAATTAATTTCTTGATGGCAAAATAAAACAACAAATAAAATTGTATTAAATTTTAGCCACAATTTAATGTTTGCTAACGTCATTTTGCTAATCGCTTGAAAAAAACGATCAATACGAGTACAAGGACTTCTAGAGTAGAGTCTTACAAAAAAGACTCCTAGTGGTCCTTGTATGAGCATTTTGTAAAAATAGGTTTTAGTTTAGACTTCAGGAAAACTTTCCTTACATTCAAATTGCTACGGAGAATGCAAAGCAGCTTTGGGTACGATAAACAGCGAGCAACATGAGCCTGTCACTCATCAACAATTGCTTAATTATTTTTTTTTACTCTGTACCAGCAGTCTATCTGACATTATCCCGTAGTTAGCAACAACAATTCAGTTGCAGAATAAAATTAATGGCTGCATTTGCACATGCGAGTACTCGACACTCGACAAGAGAAAAACCTTCTGCTAACGAGCAGAGGAGCCTGTAGGATGCAGTTAAATTGTTAATGTAGCAATACAGAGCTGCCGTGAATGGTACACAAACCCACACAATTAAACACAATAAATGAATTGGGTTTGCGCGTGCTCTCTCAAATAGAGCGAGCGATAGAAAGAGACAGACCCATGAAGAGATCAGGGCGCGCACACACGTGCGTGTTTCATTTTACATAAAACGACCTTCCTCTGCTGTTTTAGGCTGAAAGAAAGCTCTACCTTCGTCACTACTCAACTTGTCAAAATACAGAATACTCGTTTACCCTTTGAAAGCAGATCTCACCAATTATACAACAATGAGTAAGCTTCTACTGCTGTCTGCAGCCGTTCTAATCGTCATATCATCCAGCGTTGAATGGTCAGCATCCGGTGCCGAAAACATCCAGTTGAACGACAACGCCAACCAACAGCAGTATGCCGATGACTCGGAGCTGCCTACCTCGGACATTGAGCAGCTGTTTGATGAAGACAAAGACGACGAGTTGGACAAGCTAGAAGGCTCACCCGCGATTGAGGTCAAGTATCGCAGAGACAAGATCGGCTGAGCTATGGATTCGAAACCGTCGGTTCAGTTACTAACTAATAGTAAACTTAATGTTGACAAAAAACGCATAAACCTTTACTGCTACTACTAGTAGCTTGATAATTGATATTGTTTTAATTTTTACGCTTATCAACAAATTGCCGACTAACAAAATGACACAAAATCTTCATAAGTCGAAGAGAATTGAAAAACAAATCGACTCAAATTATTTTCCTACTCGCGTAATTGAATTTTGTATGCACTTTATGAACTTTTCACCACAGGATCCAGTTAAGGACACATTTACAACTTACAAGACAAAGCATCGATCTTGAGAAGAAAAAGTCATTTTAAAAAATAAATCGTCATTGTACGAAGCCAGAAATTAGTAACACTATACGTTAATAGCAATTTTGTGCTCTTGCAAACTTTTGTGCTAAAAAATCAATAACCCTCGATCGCTTGTAGCTCTCCTAGTTGGGCAAACTAAGGACAATGGAATGCAGCACAGGGCTTGTCCATGAATTGGGACGCGTAAAAATGCAAATGAGGCTAGAAAAGAGAATACTTCAGCTACTGTATATGCACAGTTGGATTGAAAACTGACTGGTGCCCGTCTAGATCCAACCCTAAGTAGCTCTCAGCAACCGTACACCCCAACTGTTAAAACAACATGCAGTTACACCAGAAAAATTGAAGCAAAAAAAGTTTTTTCAAAGCATGACTTCGGCAAGCGAAAACTCTGGCAATCGCGACAGAAAAAACGGTTTCTGCTGTGGACCGTTTGGCTATGAAGAACTGCCGGTAAGATGCGAGTACATGTACGTATTTGGTCTAAGGTTTACCCGTTTTCTAAGAAATCTTATCAAGTGTCTGTATCGAATACGTGTGAATAAAAAAGAGGGGAGAACCGCATTTGCTTGCGGACAGTTTGCCGGCCGATGTTTGCCTGCCGGCTGTTTTCCGGCCAGAATTTTCCCGAAAACTTATAAATATTTTCCTGACATACTGTCAGTAAAATCCATAAATTACTTAAGGATCACTTGGAATAGAAGGACGGGACCATTCTGCTCACTTTCACTTACTCTTGCTGCAATCCACTTCGTATTCCCTCCCTGATTCAATCATTCGGTATCTTTCACAGCTACGGTACCATGGTCTCCGACAAGCTAGGCGCGGTTCGAATGATACATGACTTCACAGTAAATTTTTAGTAAATTAATCAAATTCCGAAAAATAAATACATGTACCTGTCAGGTAGAGAGGACCTGTTACATTACTTAATTGCTATATTCAGATGCATCTTAAGTTCTGATGGTTTATGAAATCGCTAAATGATAGAGATATTCAGGCGCTATGAGGTGAAATAGGAAAATTAAGGCCAGATTTTTCGTGAAAACACCCGTTATACACAAAGACAATGAAATGATGGCGAGTCGAGTGGTTACTCGTAGAGTTCTTTTTTTAGACTTTCTGGTTGCTCTAATTATTAGGTTGTTTGACTCCTTCGATTAATATGGGTTTCGTCATAAATGCTTAATTGTCATATTTCATTAAAAACTATATTCTAGTTGCTTAGAGTTATTATCGCTCACGATAAACTACAGCTTACGATCGTACTACAGTCTATAAGTTTATTCTATACAAAATCTGTGATTTTGTTCGATGCAATGGCCCAAAGGGGCAGGGTCCGGTAGTCTACTTGCATTTATATCTGGGTTCTGATTGCATTCTTTTGTGAACGCGGGGTGCGTCAAAATGTTACAGGATATAGTTACAGCACTATGTAGACGAATGCTGTACATTTATTGTATAAATGTACATGTATAAGCATGCAAATTGACACGTTCATAAGCAAAACTCGAAATGTGCCATGTGCAAGCTGTAGTGAAATAGGTAACCGACAAGCGTTCGGCAGGCCAACATCGGCCGGCAAATATCGGCCGGCAAATATCGGCAGGCAAATATCGGCCGGCAAATATCGGCCGGCAAATATCGGCCGGCAAACGTCGGTATGGAAAAGTCGGCCGGCAAACATCGGCCGGCAAACGTCGGCAGGCAAAATTCGTAGACCCAAAAAAGAAGCATAACTGTACCGGTCATTTCAAAGAATCCATGTACACAATAACCAAGGCTTCC
The DNA here is from genome assembly GCA_950096795.1 of Macrostomum cliftonense. NCBI lineage: Eukaryota > Metazoa > Platyhelminthes > Macrostomidae > Macrostomum > Macrostomum cliftonense. The sequence continues at coordinate 833,954 of CATNEM010000174.1, forward strand.
AAGGGATTTAGTGTGTGCCATTTAGCATCGTTTAGCTTTGCGTTCATCACTACTTGTGAAACTACTAAATCGTTCGACTTATTTTTAGTATTGAAAAGTATCATTCAGGTAAACCCGCTGTAAAATAAATATCACACTGGTAAAAAATTCACGATGCATTTCAACAAAATACCGCACTGCATGCTGTGAACTTGTATAGGTCAAGCAACTAAAACCGTCGAAATGTCAGTGCCCTGCAATTTTTTTGCAACACTTTTGTTAGGCGGAGCATTCATCCAAAAATGCTGAGCAAAAAATATTTCGTGCGAAATGAAATCTCTTTTTTTCGTTTCCGCGTGCATTTAATTTAGATATGCGCACTGTATATGCATATAAAAAATGATATTGCCTGCGCAATAAATTCTTACCTATAGAAGACAGAAAGAAAAACAGCCAGACAGACAGGCCGACAGAAAAGGACAGAAAAGTTCAGATTTAGGACTCATTAATCACTATAAGGCTAGATATTAATTGCGCCATTCACCTAAATGACAACAAGCGTAACAGCCAAAAAAATGATTTCCATCAACCTGCACATCCTATATACGAGCTATTGCACTCCAGCTATATGTCAATGAAGGAAGTTTTGCAGGAATCATGTGGAAGGAAGACAGATACTGTAGACACTTGCATTGCCGGAAGGGAAACCGTAATATAACTGTAAGGTACAGCTATTCACCATGGAGATAGAATAGCCCGAGGCAAAAAAGCTGCATGCACGCTTCTTCTTCTCTATCCCCTGAAAAGGTTGTCATGACAACAGATCTGTACTCTGTGGGGAAATCCTCGCCGCGCGCCATTGCCAGCAGGAAACTGCAGTCTCTCATCCCGCCCACGTTTTCTAGTGTTAGGCCTATAACGAAATACAGTTTTCACGCCAGGGACGCATGCTCAAGTACGCATTTGGCTTCATGGAGCAGAAAAAAATTCATAGAAAATTTTTTTTGGCTAGATCAATCAATCATTTTTCCTTTGTATACTTTTAGACTATAATCGGAAAAATATGATTTTGTTCCATCTAATGAAAATCGTCTGCATGAATGTTAAAGTGCACAAAATAAGTTAGATTACTTGCCATTTACAAGTGAAAACGGAAGATCTTCAGTTAAGATCGTTTAACTAAATGATTATATAGAGATTGGCAGTTGTCAATCAACTTAAAGATCTAAGGGTCAACTAAACAGATGGATGGATGGCTATGCTAATAATTAAAACTATGGTATAGGCAACCTACAAAAGATGGATATCGTCTTCACAATAATTCTTTTGGTAAAGCAGAAAGTTTTTTCTGGAAAGGGTGAATTATTTAAAGCCACACACACAGTCATGTGACGGCTGTTCCATTCATAATGGCAATATAGTATAATAAATTTATGCACAAATATATATTTTTTTCTTCTACGGTCACACTTTTCTTCTCTTTTATTCATTCTTTCTTCCGCACACTATATTTATCTAGCATCATTGTATTCATCAGTGCACAAACTCGCGGATGCAAGAATTAACCAACTGTTTGGCAGCCAGCCAATGGCATATGCACGCTTCGTATTTGACATCCGCGTTAACAGTCAACAAGGATTGTCAAAGCTAATAAAAGGCAAAAAAACTGCTTTGTCAAGACTCAAGAGGGTCTTAAAAGTACATTTTACGTTACTGAGAGTAAAGGCGTCTATTTGATAAGCTTTTTAAAAGAGAAAAATCATGATTTAGCTAATGATAATGATAGTTTCTAATCTTCTGTACTTTTCTGAGACGGAGAAAACTCGAGAAGCCATTTGAAGTATACTGCATAGACTTGTATGCTTTAATATAGTATAATATGCTTTAATACAATCTCAATGCATGGGATGCATGCAGCTCGATCTGCTTTTTTTCTTTCTCAGTCCTCGTCTATTTACACTAAATTACCTAGAAGTTTATACGCCTTAGCAACAAGAATTACTCACTAGGCTAGATTTCTTTTGCGCTATTTTTTATTTAAAATTGTGACTAGCATATTGCAGATTTCAAGACATTTACTGTGCAAAAAACTTTAAGACTCTGGATAATTGCAAACTAGATTAGAACTTACACGAACATTGTTTTAACAAAAAAAGATTCCTAGCTTTCCACAATGTCATCTAGATTTTTTAAGGCCTTGCTGATGCTGACGTCGAGAGAAGTAAGTCAGAAGATGCATAAGAGACAGATTACCTAGAGACAGTGATTAGGCAGCTAAAGAAAGATACATACAGACAGAAATACGGACAGTTTTACTTTTAGACAGACAGATAAACTATAAACAGATAACAAGTGACGCAAACAATTGCGACACAAATTTTATGCACTTCTAGTTTCTTTTCTTCTCATTTAAGTGGATTGTATAGAGAGTAGTGGTCAGATTTGGGTAAGATTTCGCCATCTCTAGTACGTTGAGAGCGTACGAGTACTTGGATGGCATTGTCATATTGTCACCTGACACCGCCCTGCATTGGACCCCACCCTTTTTTTACTCGACTCGAATCAACCCAATAATTTTCTTGTTTATCTAATCGTATTTGGCTCATAGACCCAAACTGTCGAAAAGAGGTCTGTCTGTCGCTCTACCATATGAATTATGTGTATACACCTAGGCATGAATTTTTAATAACTTATCACTATCAGTTGCATGCAGGTAGATAACGGTAACAGTATACGTAAAGTTTGTGTAGGTGTGGTTGTGGGCGTTTTGATAAGCCTAATGAAGAGGTGACAACTTGCACATGTGGTGAGTGGTAACCTGTGTGTTTTGTTGTAAGATTTGTGTCCGCAAATCACGTATACTTTTAGGCTACGTGTAGTTAAGTTATGATAGTTGAAAATTAATGACTTGCATCACACCATAATGCCCTTTGGGTTCGCGTAAACTTAGTTAGTAGGCGTTGAAAATATTTAAGCTCAACACACGCCCTAATATTAAAGGGAGTCGGAGGGATAGATTGTACACTCATCTATTGTTAGAGTTTAGGGCCATAGACTGTACATAAATGTACAGTGAATCAACTGGTGGTGAATTGGGCGAAGTTATAATTTATTAATGTACGCGGCAAGAGAGAGAGACGGTCTTTCGATAGGAAAAACCGTTTTTGTTCTCACTTTATAAGATGAGCGTTAGCTTAGGTTCGCATGAACTTAAACATTTCCAGTGCGCACGGGGTGTGCTGCCCATAAAAAGACTTCAAAAGATGGCTCCATATCTGAAAAACCCCACCACGCCACTCCATCCCCGCGAGGACGTTCTAAACTCTATCCATCGGGTAGCGTCTCGGGGCAGGAGTTTTCACTAATGGGTGGCGTGGTGGCGTGGGGGGTTTGTTTTCAACCCATTCTTTTAAGCTCCAGCCAGTAAAAACTGCAATAAGAAAAGACAGGAGAGACGAAAGGGTTTGCTTCGTTAATGGGCTTGGCCTGCTGTCACTGGTTGGATTTGGGAGTGTAGGTAGGGGGTTGGGTTTCATTTGCATGACGTGTTCCGTTTTCATTTAGATGGCTGCTTAAGGGTGTGCCTGGCTTTTAGCAAACTAGTTCAGAGCAGCCAATTCATAAAATTGGCAGCTATTACTACTATTTAGCCATGTACTATTAAGCTTAAAAGTCAAAAGAGAATCCACTCTGGTTTCTGGCACTCCCGAGACAGACCGGATGGCAAGAAAAATCGACCTTCTTAGATAATTTTTTATTATTAGAATAGTAGTCCTTTTTTGATCTTTAGTTTTTTATTACTATTTAAATTCAAAACAATAAGGAGTACTAGATGCCGAATAATAAAAACGTAGAATTGGAAACAATTGTTCCCAATGTGCACGTCGAGTGTAACGGACATGCCAAGAACTACAAGGTAAGATTTTCGTTGCAGATTTTTTTTACACAAATTGTCCTCCAGGAAATATATATTTCGATTTTCAATTATCTCCTTGTCTTGATCTTACAATTCGATCAAGGAGAACGACAACGAGTCTCAAGAAGACTTGCCACCGTATGGACCAGCAACATCAGCCGCTGGTGGCGGAGTTACCCGACTCTCAGTGTGCCGGAAAGTACTATTCGGTCTAGCTGCACCGCCTCTACAGATGACCAGCAATATCTGCGGCTTCTTTTTCAGTTTATTCCTATTAGAAGTGGTGAAACTGTCGCCAGTGTACGTGTCAATTATCACATTCTCTGGTCGGGCCTGGGACGCCGTGACAGATCCTCTAGTTGGTCAGCTGGTGTTCCGAACTAAGACCAGGCTAGGCCGTACCAAACCCTGGTTGATTGGCGCCACCCTACTTGGACCGGTGTCATTCTTTTTGATGTGGATCGGCCTGGAGCCGCCAGACAAATTAGGAGAAGAAGACGGCCACAGTAATAGCAGTGTGCAGATATTTTTCTACTATTTTGTTTGCTATCTGGCCTATTGCGCGTTGATCACGGTGAGTTCTTCTGAGAGTACTATTATTATTAATTATTGTTAAGATTGGAATTTAGCGTAAATTTCGGATTTTAATTGTTGATCAAGGTGCAGTAGTAGTACTAAATACAGTGGAAATTGAGTCGGGACATCCAACTCGACTCATCCTAAAATGATGATCACGAGTTCTACGCTCGTAGCTAGCAACTCTAGAATACAATTCGTGACTTGGAAATGTAGCGGGGGCGCTCCAGATTGTGTCGAAAAGACACATCGCCGAAGTTCGAAAAGGCACATAGTGGAAAAGACACAACACCGAAAAGACACATGGTGGAAAAGACATCGCCAAAGGCACAACGCCGAAAAGACACATAGCCGAAAAGACACATCGCCAAAAAGACACAACGCCAAAAAGACACATCGCCAAAAAGACACATCGCCAAAAAGACACATCGCCAAAAAGACACATCGTCGAAAAGATACAACGCAGGAAAGACACATAATGGAAAAGATACAACGCAGGAAAGACACATAATGGAAAAGACACAGTGGAAAAGAAACATCGTCGAAACGACACAACGCAGGACAGACGCATTGTCCAATATGTATAGAAGTCCCCGAATGCTTATACGAGTATTTTCTACGAAGTGTCTTTTCGACGATGGGTCTTTTGGGCGTTGTGACGGTACCCCCTTGGTTTCACGAAGAATCTAGAATCTATCTAGTAAAATCTAGCATTAAAATTAAACAAAAATTTCAATCCAACCCAAAACGCAGTGCTACCACGTGCCATACACATCGTCAACTGTGCTAATTTCGAACAATCCGAAAGACAAAGACGGAGCTACGGCGTCTCGAATTGGTTTCGAACTAATCTTCACCATAATTGGCAGCGGCGTATTCGGCTTTATAATCAGTTCGAAGCGTGTTAATGAAAAATGTCAGAAAAACGGTCTGCAGGAGTCTAACTTCACGGATTTGCAAATATTACAAGAGGTAAATATAGAGTTATTAGAGTATTAATTTTTTATGAAAACTTTTCGTATTATGCTACTGATTTGAGTAGTCAAATGCGAACTGTTGTACATTTTTTGTTGCAGCGCCAAAGCTACATGATTGCGGCTGGCATCATATCTGCAATTTATCTGTTGTGCGGCATCTTTGCAATTTTCGGCATCAAAGAGCGCGTGAAAGACGCTTTTCATAGTGACTCGTTTTTCAAAAACATTCGCTGCGTACTTACTTTCCGACCGTATCTGCTGTTAATGTTCGCCTTCCTGTTTATGTCACTGGGAATTCAGGTAAGCGAGTTTTGGATTTATTAATTTTGTTTTTTTAATTAGGAACCAGTTGTAGATAAGAAAGGGTATCGTCCTCATAATACGCTCGTAACTATAGATACCGCTAAGTGAAAAGGGTCTCTGATTAGCCAGGTGAGGGTAGAAATAGAAATGGTCTCTAATTGGTCAGGTGAGGGTAGAGATGGTCTCTGATTGGCCAGGTGAGGGTAGAGATGGTCTTTAATTGGTCAGGTGAGGGTAGAGATGGTCTCTGATTTGCCAGGAGAGGGTAGAGAATAGAGATTGTCTCTGATTGGTCAGGTAAGGGTAGTGAATAGAAATGGTCTCTGATTGGCCAGCTGAGGGTAGAGAATAGAGATGGTCTCTGATTGGCCAGGTGAGGATAGAGATGGTCTGTAAATAGCCCAGGTTTGGCAGGAATGGCCATATAAGCATCCAACTTCAATTGACTGCGTAAAACTTGAACTTTCAGATAGTGCAAGCCAATTTGGGTTTGTACACAACGCACAGCGTGAAACTGAGCAGTCACATGAGCTTCGGCATCTTAACTGTACTAACTGTGGCTGTGCTTTGCGTTCCATTCTGGTACAAAATGGCCGACAGATTCGGCAAAAAGAAGATTTTCCAGTGCGGTCTTATTGTGAGTTTATCGAGCATTATTATAGTCTGTACTATAGTAGATACAGTACATCTAGTCTAGTGCATGTAGCAAATCCATTACCAGATTACTTACGAGTAATTTATTGCTGTATTACTAAATGCTAATCCAACGCAAGGCAGGTAACAATTAATTGATTCTGTTTCCTTCTTTGGATTATCAAATCAAATAAGAGGAGATTATCGAACACTAATCCACTGAACAAGAGATTAACCATTACTAATCCACTAAAAGAAGAGATTAGAAGCTACTAATCCATCAAAAGAAGATATTTAGAAGCTACTAATCCACAAAACAGGAGATTAGAAGCTACTAATCCACTAAAAAAAGAGATTAGAAGCTACTAATACACCAAAATAAGAGATTAGAAGCTACTAATCTACAAAAGAGATTAGAAGCTACTAATCCACCAAAAATATATTAGAAGCTACTACTCCACAAAAGAAGAGATTAGAAGCTACTAATCCACCAAAACATATTAGAAGCTACTACTCCACAAAAGAAGAGATTAGAAGCTAATAATCCACCAAAAGAAGATATTTAGAAGCTACTAATCCACCAAAAGAGGAGATTAGAAGCTACTTATCCACAAAACAGGAGATTAGAAGCTACTTATCCACAAAACAGGAGATTAGAAGCTACTAATCCACCAAAATAAGAGATTAGAAGCTACTAATCCACAAAAGAGGAGATTAGAAGGTACTAATCCACAAAACAGGAGATTAGAAGCTACTAATCCACTAAAAGAAGAGACTAGAAGCTACTAATCCACAAAACAGGAGATTAGAAGCTACTAATCCTCAAAAGAGATTAGAAGCTACTAATCCACCAAAAATATATTAGAAGCTACTACTCCACAAAAGAAGAGATTTGAAGCTAATAATCCACCAAAAGTATATTAGAAGCTACTACTCCACAAAAGAGGAGATAATTAATCACTTAAATTATGACTTTCAATTCAATCAAAATTTCTCCCTATTGCAGCCGATGTTCCCCTGCCTACTATTCGCCACATTCATGCCCGCCGAGAGTCTGCTAAGCTACTATTCGGTCTGCGCCGTCTCCGGCCTGTCAATCTCCGTTGCCATGCTGATGCCCTGGTCAATGCTGCCAGATGTTATCGATGATTATTACGTGAAAAACGGCGCCAGAAAAGAATCTGTATTTTACTCGTTGTACGTGTTTTTCACGAAATTCGCTAGCGGCATCAGCTTAGCTCTGTCGCAGCTAGCGCTGTACGCCAGCGGCTACGACAACGAGCAGACCTGCGGCCAGCCGGAGTCTGTCGGACAGGCGCTCCGCTATCTGGTCGGGCCGGGACCAATCCTCTGCATCGCCGTGTCCATGCTGCTCATGTACTTTTATCCCATTGACCGGGCCTACCGATTGGAGCTCAATAAACGATTGATTGATAAAATCGGCATGTCGGACAAGACGCTACCGTTAGAAAGCGTCGATAGCGCCGGTCGGCCTCTGGTCGAATCGGACGACAATTTCGACCATCTCTGCTGCGTTGGCGACGACAAGGTGACGCCATTGATGGAGCCAGTCACGCAGCTCAGTGCGTCCGGGTTGGACGCCAACAAACAGCCAGACTGTGTTGACAATGGCAACCCTGTGGAGACTAAGAGTACTGACAGTCTACTCTCGCATCGGCAAAATCTTTAAGCGCTAGAATAGCGGTGTAGAGTTAGCGTTGTGTAGTGCTTAAGAATCTCGATATATCTATCCAGATTAGAAGTCTTTAATCCCAGAGTCTTAATCCTCTACCTTAAATCCCAGATCGTCGACTTCTGATCCCTAATCCAAGCGTCTTAATCCTCTACCTTAAATCCCAGATCGTCGACCTCTGATCCCTAATCTCAGTGCCTTAATCCTTGATCTTAAATCCCAGATCGTCGACTTCTGATACCTAATCCCAGCGCCCTAATCCTTGATCGTAAATCCGAGATCGTTGATTTCTGATCCCTAATCCTAGCGTCTTAATCCTTGATCTTAAATCCCAGATCGGTCGACTTCTGATCCCTAATCCCAGCGTCTTAATCCTCTACCTTAAATCCCAGATCCCTAATCCCAGCGTCTTAATCATTGATCTTAAATCCCAGATCTTCAATTTCTGATCCCTAATCCAAAATTCTGAATCCTTCAATCTCTAACCCCTTGATCTCCCAACCAGCCCCTATTAATTCGCATATTTCGTATTGATAACTATTTGCTGTCTCCTTTCACTTCGTAGCGTCCCACGCAGTCCATATTTTCAGATTTCTAGCGAGCCTCAAGCAGAATAATATTTCGCTAAAGATTTTCCTTCTATGAATGCTCAAATAGGAACTCTTTAGCGTCCCCCTATAGTAACGGAGATTTCTAACAACTGTATTTAAAATGATATGCCAGCAGCCAATAACAAAATAATTTGCTACTCTTCAATGCCCAAATTTATCATTTCCATATATTTTTTGTATCAGTAATTTTTTCAAGATTTTTTCTTAGCCTATTAACTTAATTTTGAGCGCATTTTGTGTTGGCTGTCAACCTGCGTTAAAGAAGTGCTTTGTCCTTGATAGTGGCACATTATTCTAATTTATTAATTTTTGTAGGCAATGCTTGACTTAGAACAGTTTTTGTAAAACAAAACTCTTTTTATTCCAATTCAACTCAATCCAACAAAAACTTACTCATTGCTCAATATTAGCAGTAAAAAACTATGGCGCCAAATTAACTTGAAAAAGTAATAAAGAGTAACTTAACTGTGCTTATTATTTCAGTGAGTTTTTTATCAAATGATAATAGTTCTTTAAACATTTTTACGATAAGTTGGATTTTTTAACTAATAAAAAGAGGTTAGATACCCACTATCTGAAGTATCAGAAGTTAGATACCCACTATCTGAAGCATCAGAGGGTAGATACCCACTATCTGAAGCATCAGAGGGTAGATACCCACTATCTGAAGTATCAGAAGTTAGATACCCACTATCTGAAGTATCAGAAGTTAGATACCCACTATCTGAAGTAACAGAGGTTAGATAACCGCTATCTGAAGTATCAGAGGGTAGATACCCACTATCTGAAGTATCAGAGGGTAGATACCCACTATCTGAAGTATCAGAGGGTAGATACCCACTATCTGAAGTATCAGAAGGTATCTGAAGTATCAGAGGGTAGATACCCGCTATCTGAAGTATCAGAAGGTAGATACCCACTATCTGAAGTATCAGAGGGTAGATACCCACTATCTGAAGTATCAGAGGGTAGATACCCACTATCTGAAGTATCAGAAGGTATCTGAAGTATCAGAGGGTAGATACCCGCTATCTGAAGTATCAGAAGGTAGATACCCACTATCTGAAGTATCAGAGGGTAGATACCCACTATCTGAAGTATCAGAGGGTAGATACCCACTATCTGAAGTATCAGAAGGTATCTGAAGTATCAGAGGGTAGATACCCGCTATCTGAAGTATCAGAAGGTAGATACCCACCTATCTGAAGTATCAGAAGGTAGATAACCACTATATGAAGTATCAGGTAGGCGCATTTTCAAATCAATCAAGAATAAAATTCCATACAATGATAAATTGTAGATGATTTCCAGTAACAACTGGAATAGGCTTGTAAATATGAACAACAAACTGAGTGATGAGATAAATATATTATATATATACATATACGCTCGTATTATGAGACAATTCAATATACAGGGATAATAAAACGCGGGTATACATAAAACATGCAAAGAATTAAAATTTTTTTTCAAGATAATGGCATATTTACAAGCTGACAGAGAATACCTGATCTATATTGTAGAAATACTTAAATTAACAAATATTATATAAGTTTACTTTGCTGCCATTTATTAAATAAGTTAAATAACCAACAATGACTAAAACAATTCGTAACATACGGAAATTCAAGTGGAAAATGCGCAGAAACGTGCCACGTTCAAATCACTTTTTCAATTTACAAAAAAGCACGAATTAGTGTTTGGATACAAAGCTATTGCTTTTAGTAGCAAAATATGATGATATATCAACAAAAGTTGATTATTGAAGCAGTAAAGCAGAAACAAGCAGTATTACATGTAAGTAGGTAAACATGTATTAGGTTTTTCTAAGAATGAGGATATTACAAAGAAAATAACAAGGATGCCAAAAGCGTGCCATTAGTTGATGTACAACGAAATGGAAACAAAATAGACAATAGTGACTAAAGTGCTACTAAAGTAGCTCGTAAGCTACTTTAAGCAGAATCCTAACTGATAAAGAATGTTTTGTTGAATATCATCAAGCTAATGCAAGAATATTTTAAAAAATATCAAATCACCCAAATTTACTGAGAATACCCAACATCTTATCTTTTAATGTGTAAACGAGATTAAAAAAACTGGTCACCCAATATCGGTGACTCATACTCTTCAAAATCTCACCTAAACTGAAACTGAAATACTTAAAATCTCACCCAAATGTTATCTAAAATCCTCAAAATCTCACCCAAACTTGAACCTAGAATTATCATACTCCAACCCAAATCGATCTAAAATCATTAAAATTCGACCCCAAAAGAACTAGAATCGTAAAAAACTTAGCCAGATTAAACTAAAATCCTCAAAATCTCACCCAAATTTAAATTAGAATCTTCAAAATCTCACCTGAACTGAACTAAAAAAAAACAACATCAAAATCCAACCCTAATATAATTAGAATTACCAAAATCTCACCCGGATTAAACTTTAATCCTTAAAGTCTCAGTTAAATAAGGCAAAATTTTAAAAAAATCTCACCCCAGTAGACAATAATTACCAAAATCTCAACCTTCGAGAATATATTAAACATCTGACTACTGTAGCATGAAAATGAAGAAAAAACCCGAAGCACCTAAACAAACAGGCTTCGAACAATCAGTACTAAAAAAATAAATAAAAGCAAACCTTGGCCCACCGGTGAGCTCAGCGCCGCCAGAGCCCTTCCTCGCGCAGTTTAGCGGCAAAGAATTTCTCCAAAACGTTGGCGGATCTGTACAGCTCCGAGTCGGGCAGATTGTACACCCGACAATTGTGAAACATTCGCATCACATCGGCGTAGAACAGATGCGCGTCGTGGTAATAATTCAACCTGAGCCGATCGCCCACAGTTTTCAAATCCATGGGAAATGCAATGATGTCGTAATAGCCAGGCGCCTCAGCCGAGCTCACCGGCCGCAGGAACGGCGCCGCCAACTGATGCTGCTTCAGCGCCGAATGAATTCGACGAAGACAGTCGCACAATTCAGGTCTAGCCGACGCTGCTGTTGTCGTCATCGTTGTTGACGATCGTCTACTAGTAGAATTCGTCGACAACAAAGACCTCGGCGGAGTTGCCGATGCCGACGACGCTGTTGACGAAGAGGAACCGCCGCCACCGGCGCCGCCGCCGCCGCTTGAAGATGAGGAATAAACAGACGAAAAATCCTCTAGAATCAGCGAGTGAAGATGGCCGGTCTCACTCAGGCCAGGGATGTCCGTTAGGGCCAGCGGTCCACTGTCGGGAAACACGAGGTCCCGGCCGCTGTGCACAGTCTCGTAGGCGGCTTTGCGACGTTCAATGAGGCGTCGGAGAACTTCCTTCTGTTTCTGAATGACGCCGGAGAATTGGGTGTACACAATGCAGGGCTGCAGTTCGCAGCCCATCAGAGTGGCGCCTTCGTATTCTTTGATGTAGCCGTGCCAGACAGATTTTGATAGGCGAATGTCTTTGGAGAAGCCCTGCTTGCGAAAGTAGCCCGTGGCGTGCTCGTCGGCGAATGTTAGAAAGTGCAACGTGTTGTGCTGCACCTGGTTTTCGGGGAGGGGGCCGATTATGGGGGTTATTAATAAAGAGCCGCTTTGGAGCTATTTTTTTAATCCCTTTAGCGGATTAGAAATCAAAGTAGTCCATAAGAAGTCCCGTTAATCGATTCTAATACCATTAGGAAATTAGAATCAAATTAGCAAATTAGAAATCCCAAAAGCCAAATTGAAAATCCCATTCGTAAATTAGCCGATTAAAAAAATCCCAGTAGCCGATTAGAAATCCCACAAGGCGATTAGAAACACCATTAGCCTATTGAGAATCACATTAGCCCATTAGAAATCCCATTAGCCCATTAGAAATATTAATCTCCACTACGAAATCCATCAGCCGAATAAAAATCCAATAAAACGCTAAGAAATCCCATTACTTTATTAGAATTCCCATTTAACAATAAGAAATCCCATTAGCCCATTAGAAATCCTATTAACCAATAATAAATCCAAATAGCAAATTAGAAGTTCCATTAGCCGATTAGAATTCCCATTAGCCGATAATAAATCCCACTAAACCGATTAAAAATACCATTAGCCGCGATGCTCACGTGATAATCCTTGAGATGATTCATCAACAGGGTGCCGTAACCTTTCACTTGTTCGTTAAATATAACGGCGCAGAAGACGATCTCAGTAAATCCCTGAGTTGGGAACATCCTGAAGCAGATGCCGCCGGATACTTGATCCCGTTTGACCAGAACGAGATTCTTGTGCTTGGGATCGAACACCAGACGCGCGATGTACTCTTTAGGCATGCGAGGCAGTTGCAATGCGAATACGTTTAAAAGTTGCAGCAGCCAGAGTTGGGTCCGCGACTCCGGGCGATGACTCAAACTGTTATTAATCACTTTGAAGCTTATCAGCCCGTCGGCTTCTTCTTGCAAAGCCTGGGCGTCTCTGGTGGCGAATTTTCCAACGCCGACGGCAGCCGCCGTGGATGCCTGGCCGGAGACAAGGACAGCGGTTGGGGACGACTCTTGGGCCTGTTCGGCTTCGATCTGGGCGCAGATCTCTTCAACTTCGGCTTCCTGCGACGAGTAATTTTGTAGTGCTCATTAATCTAATTGTATGGTCATTGAAAGTTCATACAGAATGGTCATTGGATGGTCATTGGTTATAGAAAATAAATCAAATTTACATGCCGCTAATAAGTTTGGTCATCCGTTGGGTCATATTGGATAATAATTATAACCATTAATTGGTTATGAGTATAGTCATCAGTTGGTCATAAATATGATCATTAGTTGGTCATTAGGATAGTCATCAGTTGGTCATAAATATGATCATTAGTTAGTCATTAGGATAGTCATCAGCTGATCATAATTATGATCATTAGTTGGTCATGAGGATAGTCATCAGGGTCATAATTATGATAATTAGTTGGTCATTAGCTTAGTCATCAGGGTCATAATTATGATCATTAGTTGGTCATTAGCATAGTCATCCGCTGTTCATAATTATGATCATTAGTTGGTCATTAGGATAGTCATCAGCTGGTCATAATTATGATCATTAGTTGGTCATTAGGATAGTCATCAGTTGGTCATAAATATGACCATTAGTTAGTCATTAGGATAGTCATCAGCTGATCATAATTATGATCATTAGTTGGTCATGAGGATAGTCATCAGGGTCATAATTATGATAATTAGTTGGTCATTAGCATAGTCATCAGGGTCATAATTATGATCATTAGTTGGTCATTAGCATAGTCATCCGCTGTTCATAATTATGATCATTAGTTGGTCATTAGGATAGTCATCAGCTGGTCATAATTATGATCATTAGTTGGTCACGAGGATAGTCACCAGCTGGTCATAATTATGATCATTAGTTGGTCATTAGGATAGTCATCAGCTGGTCATAATTATGGTCATTAGTTGGTCATGAGGATAGTCACCAGCTGGTCATAATTATGGTCATTAGTTGGTCATGAGGATAGTCACCAGCTGGTCATAATTATGGTCATTAGTTGGTCATGAGGATAGTCATCAGCTGGTCATAATTATGATCATTAGTTGGTCATGAGGATAGTCATCAGCTGGTCATAATTATGATCATTAGTTGGTCATGAGGATAGTCATAGACTAGTCATAGGGATGGTCATAGACTAGTCTTAGGTTTAAATTTATTTCAGATCAATGAAAAGTAAAAAAAATCGCTAGCGCCGACTCACCGACACGTCGCCGTCAATTTTGGCAAATTTATTAGCCGGCGGACCGGCCTGATCGCCAAAACCGACGGCGGTCGTTTCCGACGCGGCGCCTGGCGACCTGGGACTGGCGGCTCCAAGCCCTACCAAATTAGTCGACGAGGCCGGCGAGCCGAAGCCCGGACCAACAATTGGCGTGTCCTTCAGCTTCAAACGCTCGCTAGTTCGCCTACGACCGCCGCCTCCGCCACCGCTAAGCATTGCTGCGGTAGACGACGACGGCGAATTGAACATCATCATCGACGAGGTCGGCGTTGACGGCGGCGGCGGAGTCGGCGGCGGCCCGCTCGGATTTTCCGGCACGCAGACCGACGCGGCTGCGGAAGCTCCGCCGACAGATAGATTGGAACCTCGAAAAGCCGGATCCCAAACCGGCGAAGCGGGCGTCCTAGTTTCTTCTTCTAGTAGGGCCAGGAAACGCGGCATCAATTGCAACAATTGTTGTTGTTGTTGTTGGCCGGCGAAGGAGCCGCGCAAACGACGGCATTTGTCGTGCATTTGCGGCCGAAGCAGCGGCAGAGCCAGTTCTAGATAGGCTCGGCCGAATGCGGCGCTGGGCAGGGCCTGGGGATAAGTTTGTGTTTAAATGCTGGGGTTGTTACTGGTGTCTATGGTGATTCCAGGTGTCTTGGGGGCGATTTTTATAGGGGGATTCCCTAGCGTCTGAAGAGATTCCTATTGTCTAGGGAGATTTCTGTGTCTAGAGAGATCCTGATGGCTAGGGCGATTCTGGTGTCAAGGGCGATTCCTAGTGTCTAGGGCGATTCCTGGTGTCTAGGGAGATTCCTGGTGTCTAGGGAGATTCCTGGTGTCCAGGGAAATTCCTAGCGTCTAGGGAGATTCCTAGTGTCTATAGAGATCCCTAGCGTCTAGGGAGATTCCTAGTCTCTATGGCGATTCCTAGTGTCGTAGGGAGATCCTGGTATCTAAGGCGATTTCTCTGTCTAGAGAGATTTCTAGTGTCTAGGGAGATTCCAAGTGTCCATGCTGATTTCAGGTGTCTTGGGCGATTTTAATAGGGGGTTCGATTCCTAGTGTCTAGGGAGATTCCTGGCACGGCTTTTAGCATTCAGACAGATCCTTGATGGAGCTCCTAGTTTCCGGTGAAAAAAATTGAGATTTCTAACAGACACCAGTTCCAGTTTTCATCCCAATTCTCTTAGCAACTAATCCTACTAACCTGCGGCAGTGAGTCGCAGTACATAGGCAGGCGGCAATGGCACAGCCATCTGGTGTACGCCACCCGATACAGCTCGCCTCCGTCTACAGCGGCCAACAAAGTTGACGACGAAGATGAATCACTGCCCGAGGCAGCGGCCAAAATAGACGATCTAGCCGATGGAGTCGGCATGCGCCAGTGATTCAGGGCGTGAACTAACAGTCTGGCTAGTTCGATTATTTGGTCTTGCTCGCGCGAAGGAGCGCTGCCGAACTTGTATAGGATGAAGTTCCTTAGTGACTGTAATTAAGGAACAGGATAGGATAGGATAGGAAGCCGTCGAGGTGATAATTAACCTAATTATAGTTTTTAACTCACTGAAGCCACGTTTGGCCGTTCAAACGGCGGGCCTCCGTGGGGATCGTCAATTGACGCTTCGAAATTGCGCTGTACGAGGCATTTGCGCAGCTTCTGCGTTTGAATAAAAATGTTTAGCATTAAAATCAGATCAGATCGAATATCAGAAAGAAATCTCATCGTACCTTGAGAACGTGAAAGTAAATCTGTCTGGTTTCTTCATCGGCTTCACTTTCAATCAACAAGTAGAGGTGTTCAATATCGATAGCCATGCTGATTAAGCGGTCCAGGTCATAGTCGGGCAGAGCTGATATGGTGCTAAACTGATGATTCTCTACACGATTGAGGATAGAAAAAAGCTTGTTACACTTGCTTAACATAATAGGGCTTAGTAATAGCAATCTAGGCTTACCAAGTGTGTGACTGCATTCTGAACAAATGAGGCTAGGTATTAGGTCCACAACTTTATTGTTGCTCTCTTGTTTCCAGGATGCACACTTGCAATGACCTTCCTATAATTAATTTTGGCTGTTATGAAACAATCTTTTTTTTAATAAATACAAAACCTAGAATACAAAACCATCTATCAGAATTTTTCACTTGAGAAAAATTGTGAACTTCAATAAAATAGGTTTTTGAAGCTACAAAAGATATAATTGTATTGCATCCTATTTCAAATAATTTATCTGCAATGCTCTTTAAAAAGACCCTTTAGACTGATGGTATCTCAAGTAGTTTTTCTAAATAGATATATAGCTAGTTAGTTGGTTATACATTGGGTTTTTAATTGGGTAAGTTAGTGCAAATTTTAAAATCAATAGGCTATTTTGAATAGTTAGACTTTAAATACTATTTGGGGATAAAATAGCTATCATGTATATCCCAACTTTTGTCCCAAATTTTGTTGGCTAGTGCAACTTAGTTAAAACAAAATTTGAAATTTACTAGGGACAAAATTTTGAAAGACAAAAAAGGTCCTGCGACCCACTTCTTGCCAATATTTTCCTACTTGTTACATTTTGTTAGTAATATCCTCCAGATTTTTCACTTATACCTCCTATCTTATAACTTACTCCCTCCATTTTGTGATTTACACCCTCCCTTTGAGCAATTTACCTCCTCAATGTTTTTCCAATTTTTTCAATACCTGCATATGGGCCATAGGTGCGTATTATACATAATTATACTCATGCTAAAAACTTATTTGGCAATTTATTTGTACATAGGTAAATTAGGTTTCTGTGCACAAGTACCCCAGTTTTTTTATTGCAAGCAAGGAATGTGTTCCAGATTTTGTGCAAAGATTCCATCATGGAAGAAAATTTATTTAGAACAAATCTATTTTGATCAAGTAATAGCTACTTTAAATTTATATTCTAGCCCTATTTATTTCAGGCTGTAATATATCATCTTTATAAACTTTTAGAAGTAAAATAGAGTTAAAGGAATATAAAGAAATGAGTTGGGTTACCAATTTTTTTCACCTTGACAGTAAAAATAAACAGGCAATTCATAGAATAAGACATGATAATTCGGCATAAGTATAGTTCCGTTCGTTAAATTATTTTGACTTCAGAAAACGAATCTGTGACTAATTTTAAGTAAGAATAACTACTGATGAGGGGCCTAAAGTCAGATTGAAAGCGATTTATACTTGTCGAAACTTGTTATACTTGTTATAACAAGTATATAACACTGGCTGGGCCAAGAGCACAATGACACCGCTGCTTGTTACGAAGTAGATGGTAGGTGGCCAACCAGCACATCGTTGCCATCGTGTCAGCTGTAATTGTCATCAGGTCTCTGTGGTTCAGGTCCAGTAGCCGCAAATCGGCACTGGGACATATGTCTGCCAGTGGTATGATCGAAGTCGGCACTGGTGGTCATCCAGCCAGTGTACTTTTAAATTGCTTCTAAATGCTTTTAAATTTTCAGAATTTTCAAGAATCGAGAATATAGAACTTTGCATGTATCTTGCTTATCTTGCTTGAATCCTAACCCCAATTGACAGTCTGACATTTTGGTTTTGGCCACAGACTACAATTTTCGGCTCTCGGCTTACAGTTGAAGTAGATGCACAGTATAACAAGTTTCGACAAGTATAAATCGCTTTCAATCTGACTTTAGGCCCCTCAGCAGTAGTTATTCTTACTTAAAATTAGTCACAGATTCGTTTTCTGAAGTCAAAGTAATTTAACGAACGGAACTATACTTATGCCGATAATTCTTATTACAATTTGATCTTTTAGTTTTAGGACTAGCTTGTAATACTTAGATTAGAAGAATAATCAACACAAGTGAGCTTTTCAAAAGTTGCAACATCGATTACTTACCATACAGCCAAAAAAGCGCATAATTTTAGCAAGCTTCTCATTTCTGGTAAGATCAAAACTAGCATTCTTTCTAGCACATACTTTCTCTACAGTAAGAGCCATGTTAACTACACCAATGCGACAACCATTTAGCATTACCTACAAGCAAAGTTTCGTAAATTGACTCTTGTAAATATATTTTTTATCATAGGAAAATTTTCCGCTAAGTGGCGTTAGGGCAGATTTAGCAAATTTTAATATTTTAATGCATTTACGAATGCATGGCGTTAGTGCAATTTCGCATAAAATTTCTATTTAATTAATATAAGCGACTTAACCTAAAGTCACAATAAAATACAATATTTTTTCGGGGCAAAACAAGCACTCAATCAAATATATTTCCTAACAAACTGTGTACAATACAGCATTTTTGTCTTATATCAAATTGTTATAAATAAGCAACTTTCACGGACTTCTGATGTGATATTTAAAGATGAATGTGTTAACGACGACTGACTTACTGTCTAAATATATAGGGTCCTTGTTCCTAAATTCCAAAAAACTTTATAAAAAATCTGAAACAATTCCAAAGAAAATTTTAACTCAATAATTGACTGGACCCATCCATTTTGATGATTGTAGACTAACAATCATAAAGTAAAATTTTCGTAGCCCTTAACCTGTTTTATAAATACTAATGCTAATGCTAGACTCCTTAAGTCATTTTTATTCAAATGGCAAAATAATATACAATTTGTATTCAACGACAACTCTTAATATATTTGCTCCTCGGGTTTTCATTTTTTCTAATGACTAAGTAAATGAAGAAGAATTTTGTGAATTAAATGAAAAAAGATCATTTAACGAAATTCGGCATCTAGAAATTAGGCGTGAATAATTGTAGGATTGAATAACGTTACAGAAGCAGCAACTGCATTTATAATATATTTATTTAACAATTTACAATTGAAATTGAAATTATTACCAGCATAAGAAATTACTTCAAAAACTCTTGCAGTAAAAAAACCAACTAGAGTTTTTACGAAAGTTAGAAACCATAAAATAACGTGCTTTATTTTGCTGGAAATTCAACAAAAAATTTGGAGTAGGTAAGCTTAGAGATCTAATAAAAAATAAACACGGGAAATTTTTACGCCCAAATAACCAAATCTGCTTAAGTTAAGTGAGCAGTGAAGACAAAAAAATAATCTAGTTATCTCTGGCGTGTCACTGTTTGCCGAAGGGAAAGCAGCGATACATTATATACATTTTGTTCAATTTGATCCAGAATTCGACAGTTGCCGTACCTTTCTGTGCGCATGTAAATTTAATAAGCGTGTGTACAATACATAGAATAGCGGTAAAATGGTCAAACTGAAAGGTGTCACAAACAGAGAAATATGCAGTTCAATAAAATATACTGGATAAAGAACAGAAACAAAGCGAAATTTTTATTAATAAATTAAAAGACTTAAGAAGAGGGAAGACACAAATAAGGTATTTAAATAATTCTGAATAAACAGTTCTGAAAGCGACAGACTAGGTGATAGATTTTTTGTTCAAAATAACAGGGTTATTAATTAAATGACTTTGTGTTTAAACTCCAATCTGTGTCTGATAGAAATTTTGAGTTTGGGTTCTAAAAAAACTCATTTTCAGACACTATCTAACCACATTAGACACATTCTAACCACATTAGACACTATTTAACCACATTAGACACTATTTAACCACATTAGACATAATTTAAACAAATTGGAAACAATCTACTCTTTAGCCACTATGTAACTCCATTAGACACAATCTAATCACATTAGACACAATCTAATCACATTAGACACAATCTAATCACATTAGACACAATCTAATCACAGTAGACACAATCTAATGACATTAGACACTATCTAATCACATTAGACACTATCTAATCACATTAGACACTATCTAATCACATTAGACACAATCTAATCACAGTAGACACAATCTAATCACATTAGACACTATCTAATCACATTAGACACCATCTAATCACATTAGACACTATCTAACCACATTAGACACTATCTAATCACATTAGACACTATCTAATCACATTAAGACACTATCTAATCACATTAGACACTATCTACTCACATTAGACACTATCTAATCACATTAGACACTATCTTATCACATTAGACACTATCTTATCACATTAGACATAATCTAATTACATTAGACACAATCTAATCACATTAGACACATTCTAATCACATTAGACATATTCTAATCACAATAGACACGATCTAATCACATTAGACACTATCTAACCACATTAGACACTATCCAAACACATTAAGACACCATCTAACGGTTGAATTTCCCCTAGATCGCACTTAAGTGAATAATTGTACAAATTATGCACAAATTCAGAACATAAAGTGGCAAGTTTCAGGACAAAATATATTATAAGAAATGGAAGAAAAAAACCGCTTGACTTTTGTTTTCACGGAAGGCTACTGAATGTTAAAATAGAATGCTTACCATGGAAATTAAAATAAGCATATCATATGCGTACAGATCAGTTCTTGGAAACTGCGCCAAATGAAGATTTAGAAATCACAAGGCTGCTGAATAACAAATGTTTTACACATAATATACTACTCAATGTCCTTAAAACAATTAAGGTAGTATATAAATAAACGAAACACGTTAGTTAAAAAAATTGAATAAATTTACAGGAATTTATAACTTAAAAAGGAATGAAAATACGAAGACGCACAAACATACACACTTTCAACCCATTAGCGATTATAATTATAAGCGAGGTAGAGAGATGAAATGAGAAATGTAAGACAATTGTAATTTAAGAAGACACGTTTCTGTAGGATAGATGCCTCTATATAAGATGGAAAAAAGAGGAGAAGATCAGAGCTTACCAACATGTACTGTAAATTGCTTAATAACCAGAATTAACATAGGCACAAGCTTTTTAAACACGTTTTTTGGAAAATCAATAAAATCACAACTACCCTACTGACAGTAGACAAGTCAGGAAAAGTAGCATATAATTTGCCAGACTGACTGCAAAACAGAGCAAAAATATTGTTAACTAACCTAGCTTGGTTAGACCGGCTCAACAAAATCCATAAGCAACAATTCTTCCCGTTGAGCAACGGGATCGCTGTGCACCGAGCACGGTAACTGGGGATCAAAGTTGCCAACTCCCAGTCCGCCGCCGCCGCCGCCAACGCCGTAGTAGTCGTTGGACTCGCCAATCTGAGTAGCCGCCGCCGCCGCTAATAACCTAGCCGACCTACTAAGATCGAATCGATCAACAAACGACACTAGAAATGGCAGCAATTCTTGCAGCGAAGAAATCCTAGCTAGAGTCAATCGCTGACAGCAGCTGTGCACAGTAGTTGGCGGCAGAGGCAAGCCGTTGTTAGAGTTAGTCGGACCGCCGTTCATGAATTCCGACGTTGATTGCGACGAGGAGCCAAGCGCGCCGTTGCTTAGCAACCGGCAGAGCCGTCGGCAGACTCGATTAACCAAAGGCGCGAATACCTGCTGATGATGAGAGCCGCTGTTTCCTAGACTACTACTACTAGTAGTAGCCGGCGAATCTTCCGGATCGCCGACCAGACTCCATTTGTAGGCGTGGAACAAAGCAGCCTGGGACTCTTCCAGTTGGACGCAGGCGTCCAGCAGTTTGAACACGGCCAGGTACAGGTCCAGGCGGGACTGGGGCAGCCGCTGCGGCTCCGGCTCCTGCTCCAGTTGCCACAGGGCCGAGTAGATCTCTGGCAAGAATACGTACCTGACGGCAATGGCATTTTAGCGTTAGCATTCATTCGCTCCTTTAAAGAATTACATTCATACTTGCTTAGTCACTCTCTCCCTTCCCTATTCACTCTCTCCCTTCTATATTCACTCTCTCCCTTCCCTATTCACTCTCTCCCTTCTATATTCACTCTCTCCCTTCCCTATTCACTCTCTCCCTTCTATATTCACTCTCTCCCTTCCCTATTCACCCTCTCCCTTCACTATTCACTCTCCCTTCACTATTCACTCTCTCCCTTCTATATTCACTCTCTCCCTTCCCTATTCACTCTCTCCCTTCTATATTCACTCTCTCCCTTCCCTATTCACTCTCTCCCTTCTATATTCACTCTCTCCCTTCCCTATTCACCCTCTCCCTTCACTATTCACTCTCCCTTCACTATTCACTCTCCCTTCACTATTCACTCTCTCCCTTCCCTTTTCACTCTCTCTTCCTTATTCACTCTCTCCCATCTATGTTCACTCTCTCCCTTCACTATTCACTCTCCTATCTATATTCACTCTCTTCCTTCACTATTCACTCTCTCCCTTCGCTATTCACTCTCTCCCTTCCCTATTCACTCCCTTCCCTATTCACTCTCTTCCTTCACTATTCACTCTCTCCCTTCGCTATTCACTCTCTCCCTTCCCTATTCACTCCCTTCCCTATTCACTCTCTTCCTTCACTATTCACCCTCTCCCTTCCCTATTCACCCTCTCCCTTCCCTATTCACCCTCTCCCTTCCCTATTCACCCTCTCCCTTCCCTATTCACCCTCTCCCTTCCCTATTCACCCTCTCCCTTCCCTATTCACCCTCTCCCTTCCCTATTCACCCTCTCCCTTCCCTATTCACCCTCTCCCTTCCCTATTCACCCTCTCCCTTCCCTATTCACCCTCTCCCTTCCCTATTCACCCTCTCCCTTCCCTATTCACCCTCTCCCTTCCCTATTCACCCTCTCCCTTCCCTATTCACCCTCTCCCTTCCCTATTCACCCTCTCCCTTCCCTATTCACCCTCTCCCTTCCCTATTCACCCTCTCCCTTCCCTATTCACCCTCTCCCTTCCCTATTCACCCTCTCCCTTCCCTATTCACCCTCTCCCTTCCCTATTCTTTCTGCGTTCCAATTCACTCCCTCTTCCCTGCCAAACTAACCATAGCGGGGCCAGACTGGCAGCGCTAATCCTTAACAGGAGCACGCGAAAGCAGAGCATCACAGCGGCGTGCAGATGTCCAGCATTGGACACTCTCAAATTCTCAGTTAGATAGGCCACCACCTCCTGCAGCTGGGGTAGGTATTGATCAGATTCGCCGCAATAGATTAGAAAAGCCAGGCGTTTCACCATAGCGGAACGCTGGTCCCATTCTAAATCGCGGCTTGAGAACGGGTTGGCCGTTGTTGACACAGTCAGCCTGCGTGTCAATTTTGGAATTTATTTACTACTTAGAATAAATAGGTCTGTTTTGACTACTAAAAGTAGAGAAATAGAGACTTTGACAGCAGAAAAGTTCAGGAATTTGACTTTGACCAAGGACACCTTAGGTAGAAGGACGGGACACTTCGTTTCTTAGAAAGTTGTTGAATTCCAATTTTCGCGAAAAAATACCCTACGGAGATGGGAAATTTTCAGATTTTCAACATAAAATTAAAGATTGCGCTTTATTGGAAGCAGATGCAAATCTCAACCTTTGATATGTGTTTCTTGCCTTCCTACTCTATCGAACTATGTACGTCTTGATTTTTGAAATATTGATCTTCCTATTATTTTTATTGATACTGATTCACTTTCGTCAAAAACTATTTGACGAAATCCAGAGAGAATCGGACATTGACATGTGACTGGACCAGCAAAATTATCTAAAATACTGATTGATGGAAATTTTATTTGAATAAACCAGACTTGATTAGAAGAGGATCAGAGAACCTGCCCAACTGGTAAAATACAATTTTCGACAAAGTTTTACAAGGGAAGTAATTTAAAGATAGTTCGATAGAGTAAGAAGGCAGGAAACAAATATCAAAATGTTGAAAATCTGCAACTCTCCTATCCCCGTAGTGTATTTTATCGCGTAAATTTGACTTCAAAAACTTTCCAAGAAACGAATGTGTCCCGTCCTACTTAAGGTGTCCTTGATTTTGACACGTAAAAATTACATGGAACCATGATATTTTTGGTTCCCATAATGAAACAGAGGGTAAGATTATTATTAATTATCAAACATTTAAAAGTACATTAGAATAACCTACCTAGGAAAAATATCCCTAAACGCCTGTTTAAACTCCGTAGCCATCAAATTATCAATAATATCAACCCAGCAGCGCAGTGTAGAAAGCGGCATTCTAAAAAATCCACTATCCAACAGCATATCGCCGGCCTCCTTTTTCCACGACCGTCTGGTGTACTCTTTGCGGGACAGTTCCCTCAGTAGGCCGCTGCAGGCGTCGAACACACCCGGATGTGGACGCTGTTTCAAATGCGGCAAAGCCGCTCTCAACACCGGGCCAGTTAGGAAGCCCTCGGCCCGGTCCCCGTTGGGTCCGAACACGTGATCCAACAGCAGGAACATGGCCTGCTCTAACAGCTTTGCAGCACGCGAGCTCATCAACACCTCCTCGTCTGTGCAGGCGACGCTAGAACGAAACCAGCCGGAACGTTCGGCGGTGCTGCCGAGAATGCCAGCCACGGTGGCAACTAGCTGGCCGGCGAGGTCTTGCAGGTCGCGTCTGCCGCGCGAGTCTCTGTCGGCCTCTTTCAGGGCTAGGAGGAAGGCGTGGAACAGTTCCAGTTGGAGGAAGGGAACCTCCGATCGGGCGCCGGGTAGGCATTCGCGTAGTAGGGACTGCAGCTCCGGTGCGTGACTGTTTGGGGATGGGGGATTTGGGGATTCATATTGTTGGAATATGCACGATAGGTTATTCATAAATTATGCTGTAGTTTTATAATAGATTGCTAATCTATTCCCTTTGTAAATTGGAACAGAATAGATTGATAATCTATGCGAATTGTAAAAGGAAAATAGAATGGATTGCTAATCTATTCGATCAATAAAAAAAGGGATAGGATGGATTGCTAATCCATGCGATTTATAAAAACGGGATAGAATGGATTGCTAATCTATGCGATTTATAAAAGAAAAATAGAATGGATTGCTAATCTGTACGATTTATAAAAAAGAATAGAATAGATTGCCAATCTATGCGTTTCATAAAAAGGAATAGAATGGATTGCTAATCTATGCGATTTAAAAAAAGGAATAGAATGGATTGCTAATCTATGCGATTTATAAAAAAGGAATACAATCGATTGCTAATCTATGCAATTTATAAAAAAGGGAATAGAATGGATTGCTAATCTATGCAATTTATAAAAAAGGGAATAAAATGGATTGCTAATCTATGCGATTTATAAAAAGGAATAGAATGGATTGCTAATCTATGCGAATTGTAAAAGGAAAATAGAATGGCTTGCTAATCTATGCGAATTGTAAAAGGAAAATAGAATGGCTTGCTAATCTATGCGAATTGTAAAAGGAAAATAGAATGGCTTGCTAATCTATGCGAATTGTAAAAGGAAAATAGAATGGATTGCTAATCTATTTAATTTGTAAAAGAAATCGAATAAATAGCTCATCTATGCGATTTATAAAAACGGGTTAGAATGGCTTGCTAATCTATGCGATTTATAATGGAAAGAATAGAATGGATTGCTAATCTATACGGTTTATAAAATAAAAATAGAATGGATTGCTAATCTATGCGATTTGTAAAATAAAAATAGAGTGGATCGCTAAACTATGCGATTTATAAACAAAAGAGCCCATATGTAATAAAACTAATATACCTAATTAACAAAAAAATTATAGATTGCTTATCCACCCAATAAAAATGTGCCCAATTGTAGGGTAATCCAAGTAGAATTTTACCAACATAATTAAGTGGATTGCTAGACCCTTAACCACAGTAAAAAAAGCTCACCTAGCCAAGGCTTTAGCGCTCAGCCGCTTAGCAACGCAAACAGTCGGCCTGAGAGCGGCCTGATTAGACTTGCAAGCTGTCAGCAAATCTTTCAACGGCACCAGATCCATCAGTGCGTCAACAAAAGCGGCGTCCTCTTGTAGGTTAGCGCTGGAAGCGGCCGTTAGCAGCATGTTGAGCTCGTCGGACACGATCAGCTGAAGAATGCGGCGCACCGGCCCCTGCTTGCTGGGGTAGCGCAGTAGGCAGGGCAGCAGGCGCGGCAGGCAACGATGAGCGCTTGGGTCGCGAGCTCGCAGGGCGCGGTCTAGAACGCCGTGAAGGCAGTTCAGAGCCATTGGTTGAAGGTCTGGAGGCGCCGGGGTGTCGCGTAAAGACAGGGTGTCGGACAGGCAACCGGTTGCTAGGGTGACAACCTGTTGATGAAGGATTAGGGAGGCTGGTGGTAAGTTAATATGCGTAAGAAACAAAAATAGTCGAGGGATCATGGGTGGCGGGTAGAGACACCCTCTGGAGGATCATGGGGGGCGGGTAGAGACGCCCTCTGAAGGATCATGGGGCGGGCGGGTAGAGACGCCCGCTGAAGGATCATGGGGGGCGGGTAGAGACACCCTCTGGAGGATCATGGGGGGCGGGTAGAGACGGCCTCTGGAGGATCATGGGGGCGGGTAGAGACGCCCTCTGGAGGATCATGGGGGGCGGGTAGAGACACCCTCTGAAGGATCAAGGGGGTGGGTAGAGACGCCCTCTGGAGGATCATGGGGGGCGGGTAGAGACGCCCTTTGAAGGATCATGGGGGCGGGTAGAGACACCCTCTGGAGGATCATTGGGGCGGGTAGAGACACCCTCTGGAGGATCATGGGGGCGGGTAGAGACGCCCTCTGGAGGATCATGGGGGCGGGTAGAGACACCCTCTGGAGGATCATGGGGGCGGGTAGAGACACCCTCTGGAGGATCATGGGGGCGGGTAGAGACGCCCTTTGAAGGATCATTGGGGCGGGTAGAGACACCCTCTGGAGGATCATGGGGGGCGGGTAGAGACACCCTCTGGAGGATCATGGGGGCGGGTAGAGACGCCCTTTGAAGGATCATTGGGGCGGGTACAGACACCCTCTGGAGGATCATGGGGGGCGGGTAGAGACACCCTCTGAAGGATCAAGGGGGTGGGTAGAGACGCCCTCTGGAGGATCATGGGAGCCGGGTAGAGACACCCTCTGGAGGATCATGGGGGGCGGGTAGAGACACCCTCTGGAGGATCATGGGGGCGGGTAGAGACGCCCTTTGAAGGATCATTGGGGCGGGTAGAGACACCCTCTGGAGGATCATGGGAGCCGGGTAGAGACACCCTCTGGAGGATCATGGGGGCGGGTAGAGACGCCCTTTGAAGGATCATGGGGGCGGGTAGAGACACCCTCTGGAGGATCATGGGGGCGGGTAGAGACACCCTCTGGAGGATCATGGGGGCGGGTAGAGACACCCTCTGGAGGATCATGGGGGCGGGTAGAGACACCCTCTGGAGGATCATGGGGGCGGGTAGAGACACCCTCTGGAGGATCATGGGGGGCGGGTAGAGACACCCTCTGGAGGATCATGGGGGGCGGGTAGAGACGGCCTCTGGAGGATCATTGATTGATCATACCGACAAGAATTAAGTAGAAAACTCACCTGGCCCAGATGCGCACCAGCGCAGTGCGGCAGCAAATCCGATACGAAGCCGTACCAGGTCACGTGATCCCCACCCTGATGACAGGCCGGGCCCAGACCTATGCGCAAAGCCAGCATAAGTAGCGGCTGACCCGATAGGGGCAGGCGGTCCTGCGAATTGGATTACCGGTAAAGTATGAAAATTATTGTACAATTGAAAGTATGCAAGGATAACAAGAAATATTATGCCTTTTAACTACGAGATCATAATCGCATATTCAGACATCCCAATAACATGTACCTGCGTAGATATCCTAATGACTTACTTATATTCCTTTTTGATATCCTATAATGACCTCCCTAGATAACTTATAATGACCCCCTAGATATCTTATAATGACCTCCCTAGATATCTTATAATGACCTCCCTAGATATCCTATAATGACCTCCCTAGATATCTTATAGTCCTCCCTAGATATCCTATAATGACCTTCCTAGATATCCTATAATGACCTACCTAGATATCCTATAATGACCTTCCTAGATATCCTATAGGCCTCCCTAGATATCCTATAATGACCTCCCTAGATATCCTATAGGCCTCCCTAGATATCCTATAATGACCTTCCTAGATATCCTATAATGACCTCCCTAGATATCTTATAATGACCTCCCTAGATATTTTAATGACCTCCCTAGATATTTTATAATGACCTCCCTAGATATTTTATAATGACCTCCCTAGATATCTTATAATGACCTCCCTAGATATCCTATAGTGACCTCCCTAGATATCCTACTGAACTACCTAGATATTCTATTGTGACCTCCCCAGATATCCTACAATGACCTCCCTAGATATCCTACAATGACCTCCCCAGATATCCTATAATGACCTCCCTAGATATCCCACAATGACCTCCCTAGATATCCTATAGTGACCTCCCTAGATATCCTACTGAACTACCTAGATATTCTATTGTGACCTCCCCAGATATCCTACAATGACCTCCCTAGATATCCTACAATGACCTCCCCAGATATCCTATAATGACCTCCCTAGATATCCCACAATGACCTCCCTAGATATCCTACAATGACCTCCCTAGATATCCTACAATGACCTCCCTAGGTATCCTAATGACCTTCCTAGATATCCTACTGACCCCTCTAGATTTCGTATAGTGACCTCCCCAGGTATCCTTTAATGACCTCCCTAGTTATCCTACAATGACCTCCCTAGATATCCTACAATGACCTCCCTAGATATCCTAATGACCTCCCTAGATATCCTATAATGACCTTCCTAGATATCCTTTAATGACCTCCCTAGTTATCCTACAATGACCTCCCTAGATATCCTACAATGACCTCCCTAGATATCCTAATGACCTCCCTAGATATCCTAATGACCTCCCTAGATATCCTACTGACCTCCCTAGATATCCTATAATGACCTTCCTAGATATCCTTTAATGACCTCCCTAGTTATCCTACAATGACCTCCCTAGATATCCTACAATGACCTCCCTAGATATCCTAATGACCTCCCTAGATATCCTACTGAACCCTCTAGATTTCCTATAGTGACCTCCCCAGGTATCCTATAATGACCTCCCTAGATATTATAATGACCTCACAATGACCTACAGAGAAAAAAAGTATCAAAAGTTAGCCAAATGGATAAAATTTTATTTAAAAAAACAATAAAAACAAACAGCTACTAAAAAGTCACACCTGATAGACATAATCCCCCACGCCGGCAGCCGCAGCAGCAGCAGCAGCGGCAGCAGATCTACCACCAGCCGCCGATCCGCCGCTACAAACTTCAGCCGATGAGACGGCAGCAGCTGCCCCGGCAACATTAACCGGACTAGGCTTCATCAGAGCCAACAAACGCAAATTCAATCTGGCTAACGATCTAACATGAGCGGCCCTATCTAGCCAGCCAACTCCGGCCTCGTTGAATTGAACAATCCTAGCCGAGAACACGTGCGACTCCACTGTCCAATGATTGTAGCAAGCGGCCAGGGCCGAGCAGAGACAGTGCAACGACAGACGGCTGAATTGTAGACGATTGTCTCTTAATTGGCGGGCAGCTTCGGGCGAGTCGCTAGTTGAAGAGGCGGCTGCGGCCAGACTGCACAATAGATCGGCGGCGCGAGTCTGTACAAGCCTGTTGCCAATTAGTTCGGGAGTTTCTACTCGTTCCCTAGCGTATGGCGAATAGCAGGAGCGAGCGTAGTCAAGGGCTAGGCTAGTTAATAGGTGCAAATAGGTGACCGATTTGTACGACTTGTGCAGCTGGTGCGGCGGGTCCTGGAATGTTTGTCGATTTAGGGTTGGGCTATTTTAGGTTTCTTTTTTTATCCTTGGCTTTCCTGTTCTTCTAAATTTTTCCCCGCAAATGCAATCGCTCCTTTCTCTTGCCTTTTGGCATTGCCATTCTATCCACCTTAACTTCTCCAGCCCCTTCGCTGACCCCTCCCTTCGCTCTCCCTCTGACCCCTCCCTTCACTCTCCCTCTGACCCCTCCCTTCGCTCTCCCTCTGACCCCTCCCTTCTCTATCCCGCTAACCCCTCCCTTCGGTCCCCCTCTGACCCCTCCCTTCACTCTCCCTCTGACCCCTCCCTTCACTCTCCCTCTGACCCCTCCCTTCGCCCTCCCTCTGACCCCTCCCTTCTCTATCCCGCTAACCCCTTCCTTCGCTCACCCTCTGACCCCTCGCTTCTCTATCCCGCTAACCCCTCCCTTCGGTTCCCCTCTGACCCCTCCCTTCGGTCTCCCTCTGACCCCTCCCTTCACTCTCCCTCTGACCCCTCCCTTCACTCTCCCTCTGACCCCTCCCTTCGCCCTCCCTCTGACCCCTCCCTTCTCTATCCCGCTAACCCCTTCCTTCGCTCTCCCTCTGACCCCTCCCTTCTCTATCCCGCTAACCCTCCCTTCGCTCTCCCTCTGACCCCTCCCTTCTCTATCCCGCTAACCCCTCCTTTCGGTCCCCCTCTGACCCCTCCCTTCGGTCTCCCTCTGACCCCTCCATTCACTCTCCCTCTGACCCCTCCCTTCGGTCTCCCTCTGACCCCTCCCTTCACTCTCCCTCTGACCCCTCCCTTCGCTCTCCCTCTGACCCCTCCCTTCTCTATCCCGCTAACCCCTCCCTTCGGTCCCCCTCTGACCCCTCCCTTCGGTCCCCCTCTGACCCCTCCCTTCGGTCTCCCTCTGACCCCTCCCTTCACTCTCCTTCTGACCCCTCCCGTCGCTCTCCCTCTGACCCCTCTTCTCTATCCCGCTAACCCCTCCCTTCGCTCTCCCTCTGACCCCTTCCGTCGCTCTCCCTCTGACCCCTGCCTACGCTTTTCTGCTGACCCCTTTCTATTCCATTTAAAATTTCAATAATTTATTCTTTTTTTTCACCTGAAAAAAATTAGCTCCATCAACGCAGGCCCGATGCCTTAGAAACAGGGCGAACACCTGATAGGAGCCGGGCGATTTAGGCGGCAACAATTGCGTGCCGGCTAGCTTAGCGGTGAACAGCTGCGGCAGAGCAGCTAGCAGAGCCAGTAGGCGGGACAGAACGTAGCTAACCTGCAGTTTATCCGAGTACAATATCTACGCGTAAGGGTAATCACCTACACAAAGATACATTTGATCAACTCATTGGAGCATCTAGGGAAGTAATACCCCGATATATTGGAGCAACCAGATGGGTAATTCCCCGATACTTTGGAGCACACCAGATGGGTAATACCCCGATCTATTGGAGCACCCAGATGGGTAATACCCCGATCTATTGAAGCACCCAAATGGGCAATACTCCTTTTTATTGGAGTATCCCAGATGGGTAATACCCCGATCTATCTATTGGAGCACCCCAGATGGGTAATACCCCGATCTATTGGAGCACCCCAGATGGGTAATTCCCCGATACTTTGGAGCACACCAGATGGGTAATACCCCGATCTATTGGAGCACCCAGATGGGTAATACCCCGATCTATTGAAGCACCCAAATGGGCAATACTCCTTTTTATTGGAGTATCCCAGATGGGTAATACCCCGATCTATCTATTGGAGCACCCCAGATGGGTAATACCCCGATCTATTGGAGCACCCCAGATGGGTAATTCCCCGATCCTTTGGAGCACCCCAGATGGGTAATACCCCGATCTATTGGAGCACCCCAGATGGGTTATACCCCAATCTATTAGATCACCAAAATGACCCCTAATCCCAGTCACAACTCTCACCTGCAAGCAATCAATCCTCCGATTATACAAGCACAGATGGGAGAACAGCGGATGCACGCTCCGTTCCACCTGGGCCAACGCCGCCGTAATCAATTCTTCCAAGATGTCGTTGGCGGCCGACACAGCTTCCGGACTGGGGCACAGAATGCCAGAGGAAGCTAGGCGAGGTGGGAGACCCGGCTCCGCCTTAGCAACCGACTCTGCTACGTCAGTTTCGGTAGAAGAATGAATCACAGTGTATTCGCCGTCGACATCGTGACTAGATGTCGAAGGCTGCTGACCGGCATCGTTAGTAGTCAACAACGACGAGTCGACAGCTTCGTCTAGCGGGTTGATTCGCAGACGAAATGGGCCAGCTCCGGCAGCGGCAGGCTGACGAGTTCGATTTCTGCCAGAGGAGGCCGACGACGAGGTGCCAGCAGTTGACGATGCGGCATTAGTTAAAGGATTGTCAGTCCTAGCTGGCGACTGATTGACGCGGTAGATCACCTTTGGTTTGTTGAGTTGGGACGATGGGTTGTTGGGATTCAGCTAGCAATAAAATCGTTTTAGTTATGAAAGCTTCCCTACATAATAACAAACTAAATATTACCTGATTATAAAATAATAAAAATCTAACATCTGTTTTATAATACCTAGAATCTCGTCCCTGATTTTTTAAGAAATAAAATCTAACTCTAAAATTGAAATAGCTAGAATCTCACCCCTTTTTTAAAATCGCAATAATCTCCCCCTATATTGATACAGCTAGAATCTCACCCCTATGCTAAAAATAGTTGGAATCTCACCCCCATATTGAAATAGCTAGAATCTCACCCTATTTCAAAACAGCTAAAATCTCACCCTCATATTGAAACAGTTAGAAACTCGCCCCTATATTAAAATAGCTAGAATCTCACCCTGATATTGAAATAGCTAGAATCTCACCCTGATATTGAAATAGCTAGAATCTCACCCCATATATTAAAATAGATAGAATCTCATTCTGATATTAAAACAGCTAGAATCTCACCCTTTTTCAAAACCGCTAGAATCTCACCCTGATACTGAAACAGCTAGAATCTCACCCCCATACTGAAACAGCTAGAATCTCACCCTGATACTGAAACAGCTAGAATCTCACCCCCATACTGAAACAGCTAGAATCTCACCCTGATACTGAAACAGCTAGAATCTCACCCCCATACTGAAACAGCTAGAATCTCACCCTGATACTGAAACAGCTAGAATCTCACCCTGATACTGAAACAGCTAGAATCTCACCCCCATACTGAAACAGCTAGAATCTCACCCTGATACTGAAACAGCTAGAATCTCACCCCTGCTTTTGAATTAACTACAATATCAACACTATTTAAAAACAATATATCTCAGCCATTTTTTGATACAAGCAAAATCGGACCAAAGCAAACACATGATCTATCTGCAGTAAATATAATCTCCCCCCTCCTTGGCAACAAAAATCCCTCACCTTGCCAGTCCCATCGCTTTCAATACCAACAATGCGAGACTCTTCAACGTCCCAACGCGAAGCGCTAGAACCCTGACCGCCAACGGCGCCATTTTTTGCCGCAGCCTCCTCAGCAGCGGCGGCCGCAATCCTATCCACACCCAGGCGGGCAGCATTCGGACTCAGCAGCAACGTCAACAACGGATTCAACAGTCTAGGCAGCTGGCCCATTCGCATAGCGTGCTCAGCCCAGTCTACTACTAGTTTCTCCAACGCGTGACCCGAACCGACAAAGTGCAACAGAGCCAACAGACATCGCGGCAGCTGAGGCGCCCGATCCGGTTTCATCAATAGCCAGAGCGAAGCGAATCGCCTATGAGCATCAGCTTGATGCTGATCTGAGCAGCCAAGCCGACGGAGTAGCAGATCTTCGCATTTGTCCGGCACTGATTGACACAATTCGGCGAACAGGCTGGCTGCGGCACGCTGCTCCGCTGGGTCCGTGCCTGGCGCCAGATCTGACCAGAGCGACTCGCCTAGTAGGTAGTAGAGCCGACTGGACTGTAGCCAGGCTAAAGCGCCGGGCGGCAGTGTGGGAAATGCCACTACAACCATGGCCTGGTTGTTGTTGCTGTTGCTGCTTGATGACGTCATCAGGTTGGCAGATGTGGGCTGATGTGGCTGGTGAGCGGTTGGAGATTCGGCTTGTTTGTTAGTGTTGTCGGCGGTGAGACACTGCGCTGCGGCTAGCAGCTCCAATAGGGCTCTGGTGCTAGGGTGACGGATTCTGGTCTCGCGTACGAAGCAGCTACTCACCTGGGTTCAGCGAAGGGGAATAGAAGGGCGAATCAATTTTACCTAATCACATGTACAATGCTCGAAAGCATAATTTTCTTCTTGTAAAATCTGAAATCCTCACTAGAAATTCCCAATCCGTAGCTAGAAATCCCAAATCCCTAGCTAGAAATCCACAATCCCTAACTAGAAATCCTCAATCCCTAGCTAGAAATCCTCAATCCCTAGCTAGAAATCCTCTTCCCTAACTAGAAATCCTCAATCCCTACCTAGAAATCCTCAATCCCTACCTAGAAATCCTCTTCCCTAACTAGAAATCCTCAATCCCTAACTAGAAATACTCAATCCATAGCTAGAAATCCTCAATCCCTAACTAGAAATCCTCAATCCCTAACTTAAAATCATTAATACCTAACTAGAAATCCTCATCTTCTAGCTAGAAACCCTCAATCCCTAGCTAGAAACCCTCAATCCCTAGCTAGAAATCCTCAATCCCTAGCTAGAAATCCTCAATCCCTAGCTAGAAATCCTCAATCCCTAGCTAGAAATCCTCAATCCCTAACTAGAAATCCTCAATCCCTAACTTAAAATCATCAATACCTAACTAGAAATCCTCATCTTCTAGCTAGAAACCCTCAATCCCTAGCTAGAAACCCTCAATCCCTAGCTAGAAATCCTCAATCCCTAGCTAGAAATCCCTAATTCGTAACTAAATATCCACGGAAAAACGAAGCCCAAAATCTCCTTAAAATTCAAATCTCAAAGGTGACCAAACATTAAAAACCATAGAACTCACCAACAAGGCCAGCACCCATCTGGGCGCCGGCAATTCAGCATCCTCACAATCCCCATCATTATCGTCGTCGTTGTTATTATCTTGAATGTCGACGCCGTCTCGGAGCGGACACGCGGCGACGCGACCGAGCAGAGCCAGTAGAGATTCCAACGCCGAGGCGAACACGACGCCGCTGTCCGCCAGCATCACGTGATAGACCGCCTGTTCAACAACGCGTTGACAATCAAGCTCCGCTGTTTCTGTTGCTGTAGCAGTCAATCTAGCCGGCGCAGCACCCAACACCTGGTCGTTGAGTCCGAGTTTACGCCGGCACAATTCCAGATAGGCCGAACGGCAGGCTCGAACAATTCTCGGATCGAGCGGCTCGGATGCGGCGCCCGTGAGCAAGTCCGAGGCTAGTCGAATAGCCGCTTCGAGCATAGCCGGACTACTGTCCGGCAATCGTTTAGTTACTAGGCGCAGCAAACTTAACAATAACGGCGTCCAATCATTAGCTAGGCAGCGGGTGTGAGCCATTTTGGCTAAGCCGCATAATTCTTCGCATTTGGACCAATCGGAAGCTAGTAGGTCGGCAAAGAATCGGCATAGAAAAGCGCCGTCAAGACTGCTCAATAGGTGGCCGATTGATGCCGATGCGTCGTCCGGGTTAGGCGCGTCACGCCAGAGGCGAAGAGCGGTCAACAGAGTGTCTGACACTATCTGTACGGGTGTTGGTTGATTTAATTGTTTGTTTTATTTGGTACGGACTGTACACATTGAGCTCACATACATTTAATGATAACTTCATAGTTTGTTTAGGATAAAAACACAGTTCATCAGTTATCTTTTGGGATAATCTCGCTTATTTTGGTGGATAGTTTCACAGATAATAAACCATAATCTCAGTGTTTTTATAGTATAATTTCACGGGTCATACAGGATTATCTCGCTGTTACCAAAATATAACACTCTCAACCTTATGGAATGATCTCACACTAATCTTAAAATCTGGCACTGATCCTATAGGATAATCTGACACTGATTTGATAGGATAATCTCACTGTTACTATAGGATAATCTGACACTGATTCGATAGGATAATCACACTGATTCTATAAGATAATCTGACACTGATTCGATAGGATAATCTCACTGATTCTATAAGATAATCTGACACTGATTCGCTAGGATAATCTCACTAATTCTATAAGATAATCTGACACTGATTCGATAGGATAATCACACTGATTCTATAAGATAATCTGACACTGATTCGATAGGATAATCACACTGATTCTATAAGATAATCTGACACTGATTAGATAGGATAATCTCACTGTTACTATAGGATAATCTGACACTGATTCCACAGGATAATCTCACTGTTACTATAGGATAATCTGACACTGATTCCACAGGATAATCTCACTGATTCTATAAGATAATCTGACACTGATTCGATAGGATAATCTCACTGATTCTATAAGATAATCTGACACTGATTCGCTAGGATAATCTCACTGATTCTATAAGATAATCTGACACTGATTCGATAGGATAATCTCACTGATTCTATAAGATAATCTGACACTGATTCGATAGGATAATCACACTGATTCTATAAGATAATCTGACACTGATTCGATAGGATAATCACACTGATTCTATAAGATAATCTGAAACTGATTCGATAGGATAATCTCACTGATTCTATAAGATAATCTGACACTGATTCGATAGGATAATCACACTGATTTTATAAGATAATCTGCCACTGATTCGCTAGGATAATCACACTGATTCTATAAGATAATCTGACACTGATTCGATAGGATAATCACACTGATTCTATAAGATAATCTGACACTGATTCGATAGGATAATCACGCTGATTCTATAAGATAATCTGACACTGATTCGATAGGATAATCTCACTGATTCTATAAGATAATCTGACACTGATTCGATAGGATAATCACACTGATTCTATAAGATAATCTGACACTGATTCGATAGGATAATCTCACTGATTCTATAAGATAATCTGACACTGATTCGATAGGATAATCTCACTGATTCTATAAGATAATCTGACACTGATTCGATAGGATAATCTCACTGATTCTATAAGATAATCTGACACTGATTCGATAGGATAATCTCACTGATTCTATAAGATAATCTGACACTGATTCGATAGGATAATCACACTGATTCTATAAGATAATCTGACACTGATTCGATAGGATAATCACACTGATTCTATAAGATAATCTGACACTGATTCGATAGGATAATCTCACTGATCCTATTGGATAATCTCACTGTTACTATAGGATAATCTGACACTGATTCGCTAGGATAATCTCACTGATCCTATTGGATAATCTCACTGTTACTATAGGATAATCTGACACTGATTCGCTAGGATAATCTCACTGATTCTATAAGATAATCTGACACTGATTCGATAGGATAATCACACTGATTCTATAAGATAATCTGACACTGATTCGATAGGATAATCACACTGATTCTATAAGATAATCTGACACTGATTCGATAGGATAATCTCACTGATTCTATTGGATAATCTCACTGTTACTATAGGATAATCTGACACTGATTCGCTAGGATAATCTCACTGATCCTATTGGATAATCTCACTGTTACTATAGGATAATCTGACACTGATTCGATAGGATAATCACACTGATTCTATAAGATAATCTGACACTGATTCGATAGGATAATCTCACTGATCCTATTGGATAATCTCACTGATTCTATAAGATAATCTGACACTGATTCGCTAGGATAATCTCACTGATCCTATTGGATAATCTCACTGTTACTATAGGATAATCTGACACTGATTCGATAGGATAATCTCACTGATTCTATAAGATAATCTGACACTGATTCGATAGGATAATCACACTGATTCTATAAGATAATCTGACACTGATTCGATAGGATAATCACACTGATTCTATAAGATAATCTGACACTGATTCGATAGGATAATCACACTGATTCTATAAGATAATCTGACACTGATTCGATAGGATAATCTCACTGATTCTATAAGATAATCTGACACTGATTCGCTAGGATAATCTCACTGATTCTATAAGATAATCTGACACTGATTCGATAGGATAATCACACTGATTCGATAGGATAATCACACTGATTCTATTGGATAATCTCACTGTTACTATAGCATAATCTGACACTGATTCGATAGGATAATCCAACTGATCTTAAACCATAATCTGATTCATCCTAAAGGATAATCTCCTCCTCATCCGAAATGGTAATCTAACTCTGATCCTACAGGATAACAACACTGATCTAACGGGAAACTCGAATTGACCCTATTAGGGGATAATGCTACTAAAATTTAATAGACGCA
Organism: Macrostomum cliftonense; assembly: GCA_950096795.1. Classification (NCBI taxonomy): domain Eukaryota; kingdom Metazoa; phylum Platyhelminthes; family Macrostomidae; genus Macrostomum; species Macrostomum cliftonense. The sequence continues at coordinate 872,325 of CATNEM010000174.1, forward strand.
CAAAATCAGTCAGCCAAACATAAGCAAGCAGCCACATAGCAACAAAAAAAGACTTCGAACCTGTTGCCCAACCACCGCCCTCTCAATCAGCGACTGCAGCACGCGAAATGCAGGCACAGGGTCGCCGGCCTTCTGCTTGGCAAAGAGTCTGTAGGCAGCGATGCAGACGCTACGTCCAACGAATCTACCTGATGAAGATCCGCTAGCAGACGACGCGCCCGAAGCTGCGTCCTCTTGTCCGCCGCTGGCAGCGCCTCCATTACTACCATTGTTGCCTAGCAACCAGGCGTAGAAGCGACGATTTAACGAGGCGTCGCGTTTTAACAAAATATTGAAAGCGGCGGCGCAGAGCCTCGCTAAATCGTCGCTGCCGAGTCGGCTTGCGCTGAGTGGGAAAGCGTTGAGTAGGAATTCCAGCGCCTGCGCGGGTTGTTTGGGTTTGTGTCGTTTTAATACTACTAACAGTAGCGGATAATATTATAATAATATAATAAATCTACTAATTACTAACCTGACGTTGCACCAGCGTATTATGATCCGCTAACACGGCGCACAGGCTGTCCATCAGATTGCTTAACACTTGGCCCATTAGATCGTCCTGATCGTCCAATGATTTCCGTTTATCGTAGCAGGCTAGGACAAAGTTGAGGCCAGTTAAACGAACGCTAGGCGAGTCTGAGAGCACGCGCCACAGGCTGGTGAAGAATACTGGCGGGCTCACCGCCTGACAGATCGATCTGCGGAGATTGCGGATGTCTGGCATTTAGTACTGGTATATGCGTAATAAATTGCATAGATGTAAATGTTGCGATCTACCTGTCTGTTTATCAATCAATCCATCAATTCATAAATTTATCTACCTGTCTATCCAACAATCTATGTCTATTAATTAATCTATCTATCTATCTATCTATCTATCTATCTATCTATCTATTTATCTATCTATCTATATATCTATCAATCAATCTATCTATCTATCTATCTATCTATCTATCTATCTATCTATCTATCTATCTATCTATCTATCTATCTATCTATCAATCTGTCCATCTATCTATCTATCTATCTATCTATCTATCTATCTATCTATCTATCTGTCCATCTATCTATCTATCTATCAATCTATCTTTCTATCTATCTATCTATCTATCTATCTATCTATCTGTCCATCTATCTATCTATCTATCTATCTATCTATCTATCTATCTATCTATCTATCTATCTGTCTATCTATATGTATCTATCGATCTACATTTTTATCCACAAACCAATCAATCAATCAATCAAAGACTAACTTGAGCAGCTGGCCGACCCTGTCCACGTGATCGGACGTCTCCTCCATGCCGGGCAGCAGAGCCAGCAGCAGGCCGGGCAGGCAGGGCCGCAAAGCGGGGCCAAGCGGCAGCACAAACTCTTCGTACAAGGAAATCAACGGCAGCCTAATAGTGGAGCCGCAGTAGGCAAACAGTGGCAGCAGGCCGAACAAATACAAGTGCAAATTGCATTTCAAATCGGTGCGCTGAACGCAGGAGAACACGGCCGAGTAGCACTCTAGGGTTTTCTCGTGCACACCGCTAGGCATGTTCTGATGCAGGCACTGAGCAAGACGTTTGCAAAGCATCAGCTTGTGCGGAATCATTTCGTACTGGCGATTGGCTAGCACAGTTTTGGTTAGTCGGACTAGCAGAGGTATGGTGTCAGCCCAATCAGACGTGTTCTCAAATTGGCGCAATATTTTCTCCATATCGGCGCTATAATTTCTATAGCGTCGCTCTTTTTCAAGAGCCCGAATAGAGGACTCGTCCTCGAATGGATTCATGGTTGGTTGGCCTGAAAATTTTCGGTTAGTGTTGGAAAATTATCAACGGCATTTACAGTAAATTTTTCAGGAAATGGAAATAGGCACACAGACAGACAGACAGACAGGTAGACAGGCAGACTGCAGGCAGGCAGACAGACAGACAGACAGACAGACAGACAGACAGACAGACAGACAGACACAGACAGACAGACAGACAGACACAGACAGACAGACAGACAGACAGACAGACAGACACACAGACACACAGACAGACAGACAGGCAGACAGACAGACAGACAGACAGACAGGCAGACAGACAGGCAGACAGACAGACACACAGACAGACAGACAGGCAGACAGACAGACAGACAGACAGACAGACAAACAGGCAGACAGACAGACAGACACACAGACAGACAGACAGACAGACAGGCAGACAGACACACAAACAGACCAGACAGATAGACAGACAAAAACACAGAAAAATTAGTTAAAAGACGCTTGCTCAAAAATAACAAAGTAACAATAACAAGTAACGTATTCCTGAAATAAACATTTAGCCATTAATTTTTTAGGGAGAAAATTAAAAGGATAAACAGTAAAACTGCATAAGAAAGATTTAATTCAGGTTAGCATGCAGGGTAAAAACGTATAGCTAATACTATTAAAAAACCACCCACGCTAACGCCCTAAGCAATCCAATTTGGGAGCCTAGGGAGGTAAGCCTTCCTCAGAGCAAGTTAACAAACAAGCGAACAATTTTTTGGCTGTGAATATGAGTGTGTTAGGTTAGGGGCAACAGCTGCTACAGACGAATACTCTTATGTAGACAAAAGCAAGGGTGAGTTTTAAGAATGAAAAGACAGAGATTGAAAGTACATGGCTTAGAATGAAATTATGAGTTCGCACTACGCAACACTGTTACATTGAATGATTGAACTTCAGTTCAACAAAGCTTAGAACCTTAGAACTTGAAGTGTTAAGAACTTAAACAATGTCAGTGTACCCAGTGCAAACAGACACATTGGACACAGAGATAGAAATCAGTAAAAGAAAGAGCAATAGAACAAAAACACTGATGGAATTAGTGTTCTTACATTTGTTTAAGGATCGAAAACCTAAATTTTTTTTTAAATACTAGAATGGACTGCTACTAAAATAAAAACTACATAAACTAAAGTATTTTGCAGGTTCTATCTATTTATACACTTGCAAGTAGCTAGGTTCATGGGTGCTCTAGAGCTGATCAACAGAAACTGTCTCAAAAATTGAATGGACTTTTTATGATGTGCAGACTTTTGTACAAGTTATATTTTAAATGAAAAATTTCAGGTCGGAAAATTTCTTTATGAAATATTAATGGAAAAAAATTAATTAGGTTTCTTAAAGGTATATTTTAAATAAAATTTTTCTCAAGGAAAAAAACCTAGTATAGAAAATTCTGCAAGCTTAATTTTCTTTATGAATTATGTTGACTTTGTTTTTGCAGCAGATGTTTGCTAAGACATTTGGGTAAAAAGCAATATTTTTGTTGATATTGAAGACAAAGGACTTAAACATAAACACTGAACAAAGAAAAATAAACACTGAACAATTTTTTTTATTTAAAGCAATTTTTGCAAACAATAAATGTTTAAAAAAGTAACTTTAACAATAAGGTAAAAACAACTAAAGATTCCACTGCAACCTACCAGCAAAGAAGTTCATTTAAACTTTTGAAGTTGCTTTATTGCATTCAACTGTAAAAATAATGAGATATAGTATGACTAATAAAATTATCTAAACAAAAAGCCAAATAAATTATGGTGCAAATAAAATTCAAAGTTTAAAATAGGCCAAAAATTGTTAATAGCAAAAAATAGTTGGTAATTTAGAGAAGTATTTTGCTTTAAATTATCTTTAAGTAAATTATAAACTTGTGAATTGCAAATTAATAAAGCATTGCTTTGGAAGCAAATAGTAAACACTTTTTTTCTATAGATAGGATTAATAAAGTTAGCTAATAATAATCCATTATTTGCCAATTTTGAAGATATTTCTCAATTATAAAAAATGAATTAGAAAGTAATAGCAATGAATAAAGAAATATTTTTTGCAGTATGTACAAACTTCAACTGTTAACAATTTTTCATTATTAAGTATCATACATGCACAATACCTAGCTGACCTGGTTGAACTGGCCAGGTGGCAGGACTGCCAAGCAAGGGACATCACAAAATCGCCAATGTATGTTGCAAAATCACCAATGTAAGTTGCAAAATTGCCAATGTACATTGCAAAATTGCTGATGTATGTCACAAAATGGAGAAGAATTGGGAAGCTTTAGGTGAAATTTGTTTGCAGGACCTTTTTTGGTCATTCAATTTTTTTGGCCCACTAAGTTGCAAATTTTGCCACTGACAAGCAATGTCGCACTCAGACTGAACAACGTGGCACTTTTTGTCAGAAACAATGTCACACTGGCCGGGTAAGATTTAGGAGGTTGCACATATATTAAGTATTAACAATGTTATATACATATAATTTGTTCAATTTGTTCTAAAAAAAGACCCTGACAATGCCCTAGTGCAAATGGACAAAATGCATTGGCAATAAAAATAAAAATCTTAATTAACATTGATATTTATTTTTATTTATCTTATCTTTAACTGCTATTTTATTGGAATAATATTTTAATATCAACCATTGCTATCTAGATATCACTATAATATTAGAAGAGGTTTATCTTTTAAAATTTGACATTGAAAGTTAATTGCACCAAATTGCATAAATAAAAGCTAACATAGTACTAAAATGGCTAGATAACCAACTGCTACTATAATGATAATGGTGGATCCCAACAACCTACACATATATTATATATCCAAAAATTATCAGATACTTAAGGAAATAGAGGCCAAGGGCCATGCCATGTATATTGGAATATCAAAGCCACTGTTTGATAGCTGGCTATATTGAGGACTTTCTGTGCTGCTATATGTTCTACATAAAGCTTTTAGCAATTGTTTTGGGTTTTATAAAGTGTTCCGCCATCATGCCAGTTATGGTTATGGCAATATGATGGGAGCAGCACTTTTGTAGCCATATTTTTCATTACAGTTACAGTTATGGAGAAATTTTGTGCTTACGGTTATGATTATGGATTACAGACTTTTTAAGGATTAGCCATAATCATTTTCCATCATGGAAAATTATTTCTATACCTGTTAAAATTTGCAAAAATGTATATTTTAATTGCTTCTAAAGAGAGTTTTGTTTACATCAGCATTTTGTTGGAAGTTAAACAATTTTAACCCTAAATTCAAATTGAATTTTGTTATATATCTTAAGGACACCTTAAGTAGACTACTTTACCTACCCAAGGACACCTTGTACCCACCTTGTAGTTTAAAGTAAAACAATTTACAAGAGTACAACCATCATTAATTCTTGGAAAATTTGAACAGATTCATTTTAATCATTTTTGACATCAATAAATATATAGACTTCATAGACATAATACAAATAAAATGAGCATATGTTAAACTTATATAAGATATAACATTTATATGTATAATGTCATAACTCAACTCAAAGTCATGTAGATTATGAAATGTAAAAAAATTAACATTCAAAAGCACAATAATTATAGCAAAAGATGTTGGTAAAATAATTTTAAAAAACTACCACGAGCATTAAAAACTGAATATTCTTGTTCTTTTGTACAAATTAAATAAATTTGTTATATTACATTTATGATTATGGCAAATTATGGTGATTTTTGGGCCATAATTATGGATCATAATGGTTATAGAAATTAATTATTGACTACGGTTATGGTTACAGTCCCAAAGATTGATGGCAACAGAACTTTGGTTTTATTTTACTATCAAGTTTAAAGCCTAGTTTAAATTTTATAATATAACGAACTCCAACTTGTACACTCTCAAACTTGTTTGTAATTTTCCTATAATTAAACATCAATAAAAACTTATTTAAACCATTTAAAAAAGAATTATTTTATTTTATTTTATTTTTATTTTAACAAAAGATAGCTGCTAATGATTTTTTACTAAATCTTATATCTTTCATTAAGTATTAACCATGCCAGCAATCTGTCCTAGGCCTAGACAAATTATATGTATTTACTTATTGAATGCAATAAAACAATAAAAGTACTACTTTAGTTTGATTTGTTTAGTTTGTTTAAGCTACTTAAATGTAGTGATAGGCCCTACCCATGCCCATACAATACCATAGCATATTACTAAGAGCAAGGCAAAATTTTTGTACATTTTTAAGCTGGAAACATTAGTAAAATTGCTTTTTTATACTATTCATTTATGATTTTAAAATTACACTGCCATAGATAATTGCCATCTTAATAATTAAGAAAAGCATACAATGGGCCCATTTCTGTCCATTATTAATATTATTATTGTCAATTAGCATTTTTTAGAGTAGACACTCATTTATCATTAATAAGCTTATTATCTGTTAAAAAATTCACGACAAAAATTTTATATTAACTAGCGTAAAAATTTATGACAGCAATGATGTAACATTGCGCTATAATTAGATGCAAAACAAATAAAAATGCAATGTTTCTGATTTATTAATACGCCTGATCGTTTGAAATCTACGACTATTAGCCCTTGCTATTCACTGAAAACTTTTAACATGTTTAAGAATGATAGTAAAACGAGTTCTTACTTAATAATTTGGTACTTTATAAGCAAATGATAGGCGCAACATAAGACTTTTCGTCATAAAAGTCAACAAGTTTAATAAGTTTTACGAAAATTTTCCAGGACACTTCTTTGCACTTAAAAGTTTGCTAATGGGAATGCGCGATAAAACCAACGTTTCAAATAAAAACGTATCTTAAAAATTCAAAAGAATCTGAATCTTTCAAAATAATGCAGAAAATTTGATGTCTTTTAAATTTTTAAATTTTTTACAGTGCATCCAAGGGTGAAAGGTATTTTCGTATTTTTAAGCACATTTAATGTTGCATAGATAAGCCAACAAGTATATACAAGCAAACAATGCCGTAGCTATTTTTTTTATCGAAAAAATTGAAAAAAAAACAATGTGAAAGAAACTTATAAAACATAGGAAGGATATTAAATACGTCTAATATATATAATTTGCTGGTTTCGCCAATCAGAGCGCTAAAGGACTGCTGCCGGCGCAGTCAACTCCAATGCAGCTATGAACAGCCAACAACAATGCTTCCAGTCGGACCCTTGTTTTACACCCGCACTGGCCTTTGCTAAATTCACCACTGTCTCTAGCTGTACACCAAGGACCACTTAAGATTGTTCTTACTGTTGCACGTACGCATGTACATGAAACTCTGACTGAAAGATCTGCCGCGCCTTAATACATCTACATGTACGTCATGTGTACGACTGTCGCTCGAGTGGCGCCATGATTGACAGCTTGCCAAGCAGCTTGTTGCACTGCAGTTTCCTTGTTGTTTGTTGACGGGTCATGCAGATATGATCTTATCTTTGCAGCCAAGCTGCATACCCACCACATGTCCTGTAATTGCCCCATGAAAATTTGGAAACGATTTCTGGAAGAGTCGGCGTCATACTGATTTCAATACTTTCAGCGACGCCAAGGAAAAATATTTTATTTAGACAAGCTACATATACTTACCGAAAAACAAAAGCGGGTAATAAAATCGAAATTTTAATAAAATTCGAACAATACATGTACACATGCGCACATGACTACTCTTAATCCGATTCGAAGATCGAGTTTCTGTGTGTGCATGAGTCACGTTATAAACACAACCGTTAATTATATATTCAATGCGTTCCATGTGTTTAGAATTGCTAAAAAACATGTATTTATTAATCATAAGAAAAGAACGAGCCTATACGAGCGTAATTATAGGTTAGATAATAGGTTTAATCTTAATGGGGCATTTTAAAAAACAAAAATTGCATGGACGCGTGAGTACCGAATTATTGTTTTAAAACTAACAGTTAAATGGTCAGATGATCAATTACTATTATTATTTGTTGTTGTTGTTGTTATGCTCAGAATAGGATAGTAAACCGTACTTGTAATTACCGTACATCTAAATGAAGAGCAACTGAATAACTCTGGAAAGAAAAAGCACTGTGTGTACAACTTTTTGTCAAACATAAATGGATTTCCAACTAATTCATGCATTATTGAAAATTGACGTCATTTTTTCTATTTCAGACAATATCCAGACTTCAGGGTAAATGAGAAAACTATTGATGATATGCTCCTTGAATGGACGATTTTTGCTATAAAATGTGCTTTACTATATACTAACGGTGCGAAAAAATTCTATAGATGATGAAAAGGTTAGATGAAACAGGGTGAACGTGATTTATAGTAGATAAACTGTAAGCTGTAAATCATCATTTTCAAAACATTAAATGAGTGTATATACGATAGATTGCACTAATAATTTACTTTAAAATTCGCAACTATGACAAAATTAATATTTAAAATGAAATAAACACGATTAGTAAGTGAATACTGACCATATGCTATCCGAGTAAATTGGTGTAGTTTTTGGAAAACAAAATCATTTTACTACAATAGATATACTGCATATACCAGCTAGAATACTACATGTATGATACTACGCTTCTTTTGCAGAATTCATGCAGATTCAATAAATATTTGTTAAAATGCACAAAATTTTATCTATGTCTGTCCGTTCGTGTGCCCTGTTTGCCTGTCAGTGCAGCCCTGTCTGTTTGTTTGTGTGTCTGTTTTTCTGTCTATCTGCATTTCTTTACCGTTTCTGTCCTTTTTCTGCCCGTATCTTCTTGTTTTGTGTTGCTTAGTAAGTCTACCTGGGAGAGCTGTCTTTAAGTGCAAATATACAATTTAAAATGCCCTTGTCTGCGCTGTAAACTGAATGGTCTTTTAGTGCAGCTTCAAGCAACAAACTTAAAGTGGAATTAAAAATCTCAGCTAGCGCAAAAGTCACAGAATGCTTGTAGGACCAAAGCAGGGCGGATTCGGCTGGTGACTGGCCGCCAAAGTCAGCGTGCCTCCGCTGCTTAGGTAGCCGCCGACGTGATGCTGCTGCTGAGAGGAGAATCGCTGCAGCGGCGACGGCTGTAGCATCGGCGACGGCTGGAGCATCGGCGGCGGCATCGGATGGTGCTGATGCTGCTGCTGCTGCTGTTGAGGCAGCGGAGGATGAAACTGCTGTTGAAACGCTTGAAACTCATCGTCGTCAATGCCGCCGTCGCTAGACTGCTGTCGACGACGTCCGCCGCTACCCCTTGGCGTGCCTTTGCGCCGTCTGACCAGGTGCATGATGTACAGCAGACTGGCTAGAATGATGACGATGCCAATGAAAGCCGAGCCGGCTATAAGGAGACTGCGTGCGCTGTGCTCGGCCTCGAGGTGCTGACTGGGCATTCGTCGATTCGGGTCGTCTGTAGGAACAAGGTTTGCCAGAAACAGAATTCCCCATAGCGCTAAAACAATATTTGAAGACTTGTTTTTTGTTCAAGTATTTTTTCATCTACTCGAGTACTTTTGTCAACAAACACTTGATGATTGGACGAGTTTGTATAGCCTGGCTTCAGATTTCAATTATTCAAAGAACCGATCACTTTCTCAGTCCAATATCCCGGATGTTTGCTTACCTTGAGTGACAAATGTCACAAGCCTGCCGTAGCGGACTGTGTGATTGGGAAACAGGTCGTTTCGTGCCGTCAGTTGCAACTCGTAAGCTGTTGCCGGCATTAGGTCTGAAGGAAGAAAATACCAGATGATATCCATTTCAATGGTTGTGCACACAGGTAAGTTTTCCCTGGAGAAAAAGCTTTTGAATGCAATCGACTACTACTTATTTGACTAAAAAATATCTGTTATTTTCACCGAATTTATAAGCCAAACATTACGTATCACAGGCCAACACTTCCGGAACCCATAATTAATTTTGTCCACCAACTTTGATTGATGGCAAACACTAATGCGTGTATGTAGTAATGACAATAAAGTACGGCTCACTAGGAATGTCCAACGTTAGCAGTTCCTGGTCCATATGGTCCACAACGTCGTACTCAACGTAACCTGCATCGAGGCGCCTTCCATTGAGCGAGCCTGCGCTCTGGCTACCGGCACCAGCTTTGCGACATCCAACTCGAAATGTTTGCCTCGAGCCGCCATTGTGCCCTGGTCGCCAGGTGACCAAAGCGGACGTTGAAGTCAAATTGAACACGTAGAAAACTGATGGCGGATCCGGAGGCGACTGCTTAGTGACGTCGATCAGTGCAGCTGGTGAAAATTTGTTTGGATATTGTTTAACCTCCGATTCGTGAGTACAATTGGAGCACTCCACCGTGCAACGATAGACGCCCAAATCGTCGGGCAGTTTCACTGGCGAGATGCTCAAATACCAGCGTGTGTACAGCGCATCTGACAGATTGGTGTGCCAAATTCGCATCCGCTTCGGTTGCAATCCGTCTTGCGAATCACTGCCGAGCATTGTCACCGGAACAAACTCATTCTCGCCTTGAGGTAGTCGCTTCGACCAGGTCACTTTTACTGGAGGCACGCCGCCAACAGTGCAGGCCAATGTGGCGTTGTCACCCGGTCCGACCGCTAACCGATTGCCTCGGTGCTCCGCTCGAATCTGCGCCGGCTTCACAGCCGGGTAGAGACGAACTGTCTCCTCGTGAGGCTTGCCGACACCATTGTGTACGACCAAACGGTATTTACCCATGCTGGATTCGGTGAAATTTCGTACTAGTAGGACAACGCTGACCTGCTTCTGCTGCTGCGACGGGTTAGTCTGTAGGTTTGATTGTTGATTGGGAAAGATCTTGATTACTTTTTAAATCAAACAGCTTTGAATCTCTTGTCTTGAGCCTCAGGGTCATACCATTCAAGACATACATTAAATACATGTATATAATTCAACTAATTGAAACAGTATTTTATGATTAAAAAATAAATCAACTACTTCTAATTTCCAATTTAAATTTGCTACCGTGGATAGTCTGAGGACAGTAGCCTATTGACTTTGAAATTTGAGCCTCATAACGGATAAAAAACCATTCGATTAAAAAAAGTTCTAGAAGTTTCATTCATGGCTTTTTCCATGCATTTTTGATACTGCCAGCTGATTGCTTTAGTACTTCATAAATAATCCGATATCGCGGCGTATCAAGTTTCAGTACTGAACAAGTCTGAAACCGGATCGGGTTTAAATCCATCAATTGATTGAATTTCACTGACTTATTATTGCGTCTAGAAAGCTACTATCGGAGTTTTTTAAATACTTTATAGAGTCCTAACCAACTTTGGCTTGCAAAATTTTGCTAGAAACGTTCCGTTTCCGAGTACATATGTGCTTTGGTGGTAGATCCGACTTCTGATGACTTTTGCGTGACTTGAATGCTAAGAAGGGAGACTCTCCGATGACTTGTACCCTCAGTGAGAGTGACTTGGATGCTAAGGAGAGAGACTCTCCGATGACTTGTACCCTCAGTGAGAGTGACTTGGATGCTAAGGAGAGAGACTCTCCGATGACTTGTACCCTCAGTGAGAGTGACTTAGATGCTAAGGAGAGAGACTCTCCGATGACTTGTACCCTCAGTGAGAGTGACTTGGATGCTAAGGAGAGAGACTCTCCGATGACTTGTACCCTCAGTGAGAGTGACTTAGATGCTAAGGAGAGAGACTCTCCGATGACTTGTACCCTCAGTGAGAGTGACTTGGATGCTAAGGAGGGAGACTCTCCGATGACTTGTACCCTCAGTGAGAGTGACTTGGATGCTAAGGAGAGAGACTCTCCGATGACTTGTACCCTCAGTGAGAGTGACTTGGATGCTAAGGAGAGAGACTCTCCGATGACTTGTACCCTCAGTGAGAGTGACTTGGATGCTAAGGAGGGAGACTCTCCGATGACTTGTACCCTCAGTGAGAGTGACTTAGATGCTAAGGAGAGAGACTCTCCGATGACTTGTACCCTCAGTGAGAGTGACTTGGATGCTAAGGAGAGAGACTCTCCGATGACTTGTACCCTCAGTGAGAGTGACTTGGATGCTAAGGAGAGAGACTCTCCGATGACTTGTACCCTCAGTGAGAGTGACTTGGATGCTAAGAAGGGAGACTCTCCGATGACTTGTACCCTCAGTGAGAGTGACTTGGATGCTAAGAAGGGAGACTCTCCGATGACTTGTACCCTCAGTGAGAGTGACTTGGATGCTAAGAAGGGAGACTCTCCGATGACTTGTACAGTAAATGAAAAACTTTGAGGTTTTATGCACTAGAGAAATAATTCCAAGGCTGGTGAATTTTCCAAGGATTTCCAGGCTTTTCCAAGGCATTATTTTCGCTCCAGCATCAAGCTTTTCGCTATTGATGATGGGATTTAAAATTACTCGGTCAGCCCAATATTTTATGCATTTTCCCCGGCTTGACTCACCGCGTCGCCGCTGTTCGCCGAGTTCGGATCCCAGCAAGCCACTGTGAAGTCGCCTTGGTACTCGTGACAGCCTAGCTGCAGCGTCGAACCCGCGTCGAACGCCTCGACGCCGCCGCCAACGCGACTTGGCCGTCGTCGCACCGGGATTTCCCATTGGGCGCTACTGCCCGGACTAGTTAGAACAACTGGCGAGCCAACAATAGTAGCTTCGATCTTTGCCGACCAAGTGCTCGACCGTTGATTATTAATAAAATAAGTTCGCCCGTCCAAGTAAGCCGACTCGCCTTGCACTGACAAGCGAGAAATTCGCAACGGCGTTCGGACAACAACCTCGAAGCTGTGACTGCCCATTCCCAGCTCGTTGTTAGCCTCTAACGAATATCGTCCGGCATCTCTTGTAGTCAGCTTATCGAAGAAAAGCGTACCGTCTGCATAGCTAACCTTATCGCTGATCCTGCGATCGCTGCCCACTCCGCTGGTAGTTGGCAGGTGCCGGTACACCCGCACAGATCCGGGCAGGAGACCTGGGTTAGCTCGAATATTTACTGACCGGCTCTCCTGACTGTCCTCCATGATGGACACTTCCCTACCGAGGCCGTAGATGACTGGCTGATGACGAACGCTCAGAGTGGCCATGGAGTGCAGCACAATGCTTGGATACTCAACATTGCTAGCTCGACAGAACAACCTAGCTAAGTGGTGTCGAGCTGTCAGACGAAATTGCACCAGGCTTTGACCGTCGAAACCTTTGTGCTCAACGCTTGGCCAGTGCTTGATGCTGGATTGGTCGGGCTTGAGCTCCTCGCATTCCGAATCCGGTCTCATGCAGCTGTTACTATCGTCGCGCAGACGATAAGCCACCTCCCAGGTGAATGACATCTTCGGATTGGAGCCGGAGCCCTGGCATACGGCTCTTAGCTCGTCATTCTCGGTGAACTCGGCGGAGGATGCTATGGCGCCAGGTTTGAAGGGGATGTTCTTCAGCGTGATTGGGAGCAGCTTGACCGGCGGAACTGTAAATCCGTGATTGATTGTTGAAAGTATTAACTAATACGAGCGTAGACTGATAAATAACTAAGAATTGATTGATTAATGTTGATATCGATACTCACAATAGACGTCCAATTCGACCTTATTGCTGTCATTGTGAGTCGGTATCATTGGAATTTCGGCTCTGCAGCTGCAAAAAATATTATTTTCTGTGTCAATTGAAACATTATAATCATTGATTACTTTGATGGGCAAAAGAATGTCGCTTACAATATCGGTTTCCGATAGTCATCTCTCGTCACGTTAAGTCGAAGGCTCGAAAGCACGCTGCTACCGCTCTGAGTTTGGGTAGCCTTAGATTTTATTTGTTCATCGCCTGCGGGCATTCAATAACCTTTTTAGCGTTAGACATGACGACGAAAACCAGTTTTTTTATGGTTGCTAAAATTTAGATTGAAGGACTCCGAGGCAATGTAACACAATCCAAGCCACTCACCAAGATGCCATGTGATGTAGGGAGTTGGAACAGCCCCGTCGCATCGACAGGAAAACTCGGTAATCTCGTTGGCCATAATACGAGTTGGAGCCATTAGGATTGGAGCTCGTGGAGGAACTGAAATGGTAAAAAATTATAGTTTTTTGTTGTTAATTGATCGCAGAGTAAAACTATTGACAGAAAAGGCAGTGATGAAGACGTAAGAAAAAAACGAGTGAGGTATTGATAAAGTGGAGAAGAACTCAGATAAGAGGAGAGGAGCTAGGAGAAAAAATAGTTATCCAGAGAACTTACCGAGAGGGTAACAAAGACAACCGGGAGAGTAACAAATGCAACTGAGGAGTAACAAAAACAACTAGAAGAGTAACAAAGACAACCGGAGGAGTAACAAAGACAACCGGAAGAGTAACAAAGACAACCGAAGGAGAAAATAGACAATCTGAAGAGTAAAGGGACCACTGGAAGAGTGACAAAGACAACCGTAAGACTAACTGAGACAGACAGTAAATAGGAGAAATCAGCTAGTATGAAGAAATTTCAATTTAATATAAAAATGATTTCAACAGAGAGCGCTGGTCAACCCACCATGCTCCTGCAGCCTCAGACTAATCTCCTGTCGGTAGCCAAAATAATTAGTAACCAGGCATCTAATAGTAGGCTTCCGATTCTGCCTAGCCAAGTACACAAACGAATAGTTGGATAGCGAGTATTGCTCGAGCAGACGGCCCGAGTCGGGCAGGACCAGATTTCTGATCACTTCGATGTCGTCCAAATACCAGGCCACCGTCAAGGTGTCGTGATAAGGCCCGCTACGGCACTGAAACCTGGCCGTCTCCCCGTCCCGGATGTAGATTTGATTGGAGTTGGACACTAGCTGATCCTCACGATAGATGAATAGTGTGGCCGGTGGGACTGAGGGCGGGTACGAAAAAGGTGCTTTCTGAGGCTTCAGCGGGTATATGACTAGTTTCTGAAGCTTCAGCGGGTATATGACTAGTTTCTGAAGCTTCAGCGGGTATATGACTAGTTTCTGAAGCTTCAGCGGGTATATGACTAGTTTCTGAAGCTTCAGCGGGTATATGACTAGTTTCTGAAGCTTCAGCGGGTATATGACTAGTTCCTGAAGCTTCAGCGGGTATATGACTAGTTCCTGAAGCTTTAGCGTGTATATGACTAGTTCCTGAAGCTTCAGTGGGTATATGACTAGTTCCTGAAGCTTCAGCGGGTATATGACTAGTTTCTGAAGCTTCAGCGGGTATATGACTAGTTCCTGAAGCTTCAGCGGGTATATAAGACTATTTCAAACAGACAGACAGAAAAACAGACTGACACACACGGAGCCACTTACAGCTAACATTAACCAGCACAACGGCCCTCTCCGGCGTCTCCATGGCAACATTGCTAGCCTCGCAGGCGAACTGAGCCAGATGATCCTGCGGTTCCACAGCGAGTCCCACAATATTTGTTAGCCGACCGTCTAACAGCTGATGCGCGGCCGGCACGATAGACCAGTCGAGTTCGTCGCGTCGTTTTTGTTTCCATAGCAACTGGCCGGGTGGAATGCCGGGCAAGGCGGTGCAGGCTAGTTCAAGGCGCGAGCCGGTGCGATATTCCGAGCGCAATTCGGCGATAACTGGGGTGCCGACTCGTTCTGATTGGTGCAGGCGGAATTTATTGTTCAATTTTGAAATGAAAAGTACATTTTGAAGTATTCTTACATATCTAAAATCGGGTTTACACAAGATGTCAAAAGACAAAATTTTTGGTGTCAGAATGTCAGAGTGCTCATAATTGGAGTGTCAGGAGAGATAGAAAGGGGGTGTCAGGAGATACAAAAGTGGAGTGTCAGGAGAGGTAGAAAGGGGGTGTCAGGAGGCACAGAACCAGGGGTTTCATGCAGGTTTCAGGGGTTCCGAAATGGGGTGGGTCACGAGATAACGAAACAAGACAAAAATGAGGTTGCAGGAGACACTGGAATGGGGTTTCTATGTACCTGTTTCATTCAGGTCTTGAATATTCAGATGGAAATAATTCTGACATTGAATGAATTTTAAGTAACAAAAATCAATGCTTAAAAAAATTCCGACCCGAGAAAAATTCAATGAATTATTAAAAAAATTTATATTGGCCAAGGCTTTGTTATTAAAGTATGCCTGCTTTCACTCTGTTAAGTTTAGAGTTTGCGTGAGAGGAGAGACTTGCTTCCAACTGGGATCAAGTGTATGCCGCTTATGAACTGAAAGAAGGCAGAAATAATTGTTCAAGAAAAGAAGCATTTTTTTCAAAAAGAAATGAGACGAAAGATAATGATAACCAAGAAGGATCGGTATTGATTGTCCCTAGCAACATCGATCAGCTAAAATTTGTTGCTTTCCAGGGCGGGCAGAAGCAAAAGTTTGAGAGGTTGCAGATGTTGCGGGTCACGAGATGCCGCAGCATGCTATGCCATGCTTTGCGCTGCTGTCTTCTGCACTTCAATTTCTGTGTTGTTACGATCTCGTCCTTTGTGCTCTGTGGACCCGTTGGAGACTTTTACTTATCCGAATTCTTTTTCAACTGCTCCATTCGACCCAATTATTTTTTCCTAAACTTTTGATATCCATCTTATCTTTCCCCTATGTTATCATAGCAGAGAAATATAATCTCGATCCAGAAACTAGCTTTAATATGAGAACTAACTCTAGAATCTGGCTTAGATATAATATTTTAATCAATAAACTAGCTTAAATATGAGAATCTAACTCTAAACACTAGCTTTGACATGATAATCTCAAATGTAGCTTTAATATGAGAATCTCATTCTATAAAGTAGCTTAGATATATGAATCTAGCACTAGATAGCCACTACCTAGAATCTCTAGCTATAGCTATTATAACTATAGCTCTAGCTACTAGCTATAAACATGAGAATCTCAAAAGTAGCTCAAATATGAGAATCTCACTCTTGAAACTAGCTGAAGTATGAGAATCTCACCCCAGAAGCTAGCTTAAATCTGAGAATCTTACTCCATAAAGTAGTTTTAATATGAGAATCTCACTCTAGAAGCTAGCCTAAATATGACAATATCACATTAGAAACTAGCTTTAATTTGAGAATCTAACTTAGAAACTAGCTTAAATATAAGAATCTCACTATAGAAAGTGGCTTAAATATGAGAATCTCACTCTAGAAACTAGCTTAAATATGAGAATCTCACTCTAGAAACTAGCTTAGATATGAGAATCTCACTCTAGAAACTAGCTTAAATATGAGAATCTCACTCTAGAAACTAGCTTAAATATGAGAATCTCACTCTAGAAACTAGCTTAAATATGAGAATCTCACTCTGGAAACAAGCTCAGATATGAGAATCTCACTCTAGAAACTAGCTTAAATATGAGAATCTCACTCTAGAAACTAGCTTAGATATAAGAATCTCACTCTAGAAACTAGCTTAAATATGAGAATCTCACTCTAGAAACTAGCTTAAATATGAGAATCTCACTCTAGAAACTAGCTTAAATATGAGAATCTCACTATAGAAACAACCTTTTTTCTGGGAATCTCAAGCTCGAAACCGGTCAAAATTTGGTCCACAAAGTCCGAGCCAGAAACCAGCCTCTAGTCCTCACCATAGACCAGCAGCGTCAAACTGTCCGACGGCGTTGCCGCGGCCCTGTGGGCGGCCATCATCTCCAAGGCCTCGTTATGCGCCCGACACTCCAGCTGACTGCCGTTGGACACGCCGTGCCTCTCCGGAGTCAGCGTCAGCCGGGACACGTAGCGTCGGACCTTCGCCGAGGTCTGCGAGTCCCTGGTGATGTACGCGTTTCTCACCGACAGGCCGTCGAGATGCCAGCTCAGATGGACGCCGGGAAAGCCTTCGTTGCATTCGCACGCAACGGAGATTGGACGCGACAGATTGGTGATTGACAGGTGTCGAATGCCCGAGTTTATGATCGGCTTGGTTGGTGGGACTGGATTGAGGTTGGTGTGATGGTGGCCGTGAGACCAACATTCAGCATCCTGGATCACGTCTTACACTCTAACTAACATGTAGAAATCTGTCTGACATGTAACATCCTGTCTAACATGTAACATCCTGTCTAAAATGTAACAGCCCGTCTAACATGTAACACTTTTTGTCTAACATGTAACACTCTGTATCTGACATGTAACACTCAGTGTCTGACATGTAACACCCTGTCTAACATGTAACACATTGTCTAACATGTAACACCCTATGTCTAACATTTAACACCCTGTCTAACATTTAACACCCTGTCTAACAAGTAACACTTTTTGTCTAACATGTAACACCCTGTCTAACATGTAACACCCTGTCTAACATGTAACACCCTGTCAAACATGTAACACCCTGTCTAACATGTAACAGCCCGTCTAACATGTAACACCCTGTCTAACATGTAACACCCTGTCTAACATGTAACACTTTTTGTCTAACATGTAACATCCTGTCTAACATGTAACACTTTGTGTCTAACGTGTAACACCCTGTCTAACATGTAACACCCTGTCTAACATGTAACACCCTGTCTAACATGTAACACTCTGTCTAACATGTAACACCCTGTCTAACATGTAACACCCTGTCAAACATGTAACACCCTGTCTAACATGTAACACCCTGTCTAACATGTAACACTTTGTGTCTAACATGTAACACTCTGTCTAACATGTAACACTTTTTGTCTAACATGTAACACCCTGTCTAACATGTAACAGCCCGTCTAACATGTAACACTCTGTATCTGACATGTAACACCCTGTCTAACATGTAACACTTTTTGTCTAACATGTAACACCCTGTCTAACATGTAACACTTTTTGTCTAACATGTAACATCCTGTCTAACATGTAACACTTTGTGTCTAACATGTAACACTCTGTCTAACATGTAACACTTTTTATCTAACATGTAACACCCTGTCTAACATGTAACAGCCCGTCTAACATGTAACACTTTTTGTCTAACATGTAAAACTCTGTCTAACATGTAACACTTTTTGTCTAACATGTAACACCCTGTCTAACATGTAACACATTGTCTAACATGTAACACCCTATGTCTAACATTTAACACCCTGTCTAACATTTAACACCCTGTCTAACAAGTAGCATCCTGCCTAACATGTAACACTCTGTCTAACATGTAACACTCTGTCTAACATGTAACACCCTGTCAAACATGTAACACCCTGTCTAACATGTAACAGCCCGTCTAACATGTAACACCCTGTCTAAAATGTAACAGACCTGTCTAACATGTAACACCCTGTCTAACATGTAACACTTTTTGTCTAACATGTAACATCCTGTCTAACATGTAACACTTTGTGTCAAACATGTAACACCCTGTCAAACATGTAACATCCTGTCTAACAAGTAGCATCCTGCCTAACATGTAACACTCTGTCTAACATGTAACACCCTGTCTAACATGTAACATCCTGTCTTACACTCTAAAGAAGAGTTAAAACAAGAGCGACAGCAGAAAACCAGCAAAAACCAACAAAACAGAAAACGCTTATCAAAAGTAACAAGCGAAAAAAAGCTGCACTCCAAGCCAACCCTTTAATACGGAAAACTTGCTTCCTTCTGATTTGAGAAACAGCCGTCTGTCTGTGTCTAATGAGTCCCGCTGGACAGCCAAATTTACAGAAATAACCGCCAAAGCATTCCGCTGCCTACATAAAGAAGTTTACTGAAGCAACACAACTCGTTCATTTTGTGTTGCCTACGGAGGCCCGAATTCGGGGCGGTTGCTTGGCTGAGGCGCAGTGATTGAGAGACCCGCGGCCCAGCAAAGAAGTCTGAATTGATTTTTCATTTGCCTCACCTCCCCCCTTAGCTGGCTCTCTAAACAAGCTTTCCAATCTGGCATGTTGGACACTCAAACTCCTCCCCCCCACGTTCGGCATCATATTTTGTCTCATTATCTTCGTTGGATTTCTGGCTAACGACAAGAGGAACCAAATCTGTTGAGTTAGTCCCATCCGGGTTTGGCTGCTGAGGGGAGGGGAGCAAGCAGAGCCTCATTTGACCATGGTCCCGAGGGAGGCGAGCAAATTGTGGACTTCGCTTCTGAAAAGTTTTTTTTCTGCGGTCATGTTTTTTCATGAGTTTCTTTATTTTTCCGGTCATTGAAGATGCGAAATTCAAATATTGACACTCTGCTATCGCTTTTCTAATCGTTTCTTTGTCTATCCCTTCATCTCTCCTTTATCTATCCCTTCATCTCTCCTTTATCTATCCCTTCATCTCTTCTTTATATATCCCTTCATCTCTTCTTTATCTATCCCTTCATCTCTTCTTTATCTATCCCTTCATCTCTCCTTTATCTATCCCTTCATCTCTCCTTTATCTATCCCTTCATCTCTCCTTTATCTATACCTTCATCTCTCCTTTATCTATCCCTTGATCTCTCCTTTATCTATCCCTTCATCTCACCTTATCTCACACTTCCTGTTAGCCAATGTCTGTTCATCTCTCTCTCTACAAACCCTGATTCCTAAAAAATTCTCCTTTATCTCTCCTGTATCCCTCTTCTTATCCCGCCGCATTTTAACCTACTCACTGCTTCCCCATCTCTACCAATTTGTACTATTTTTTACAATGTCTTTCCTGCTATAGAAATTTATTATCAACCTACTATTCCCTGCATCCCACTCTCTTCCATTCGCCATCTCGTTAATTTTTCCCCACAATCCACTGTGTCTCTCACTTTCACTCTGACTAAAGCATTCAGTTGTCCCCCCCAACTGAGTTATTTTCATCCCAGACAAAGCTGAATGCCACCATTCTCTCAATGCCAAACCGACGACATCAATCACTCACTCAGTTGCTGAAAAAAAAATTAATATTTTGGTAGTTTATTGGTTTATGGTATAGTATTGAATAGGAAAGTTATATTTCAGACACAGTTTGAGTTTTGTCTGGAAGTAATGTTAGATCCGGGACGCAGAGACTAAATTTAATTTTCCAGCCACCAGGCAGTAGGGATATGTAGTAAGGGAACAAAATAGAATATAGACTATGGCGAGTGTGACTATGGCGAGAGTGACAATGGCGAAAGTGACTATGGCGAGAGTGACTATGGCGAGAGTGACTATGGCGAGAGTGACTATGGCGAGAGTGACTATGGCGAGATTGACTATAGCGAGAGTGACTATGGCGAGAGTGACTATGGCGAGAGTGACTATGGCGAGAGTGACTATGGCGAGAGTGACTATGGCGAGAGTGACAATGGCGAAAGTGACTATGGCGAGAGTGACTATGGCGAGAGTGACAATGGCGAGAGTGACTATGGCGAGAGTGACTATGGCGAGAGTGACTATGGCGAGAGTGACTATGGCGAGAGTGACTATGGCGAGAGTGACTATGGCGAGAGTGACTATGGCGAGAGTGACTATGGCGAGAGTGACTATGGCGAGAGTGACTATGGCGAGAGTGACTATGGCGAGAGTGACTATGGCGAGAGTGACTATGGCGAGAGTGACTATGGCGAGAGTGACTATGGCGAGAGTGACAATGGCGAGAGTGACTATGGCGAGAGTGACTTTGGCGAGAGTGAATATGGCGAGTGTGACCATGGCGAGAGTGAAAATGGCGAAAGTGACTTTGGCGAGAGTGACTATGGCGAGAGTGACTATGGCGAGAGTGACTTTGGCGAGAGTGACTATGGCGAGTGTGACCATGGCGAGAGTGAAAATGGCGAAAGTGACTTTGGCGAGAGTGACAATGGCGAGAGTGACTATGGCGAGAGTGACTATGGTGAGAGTGACTATGGCAAGAGTGACTATGGTGAGAGTGACTATGGCAAGAGTAAAAATTTTACAAAAGAATTAGTTGTTTAATTTCAAATCAAAAAATCTCCAATGACTATTTTCTTTGAATTTTTAAAATATAGAAACTGTAGTATCACAATACTTCCCTTGCAATAGAGTTCAGTTTCAAAGAGAAATTAAGGAAGGCTTGCTCATACGAGTGTAATTTTCTGGCAAGGTCTCAGAAGCAGTCCCTTCAGAGTCAGATATATCCATCTAGGCACCGCCCTTTGCGCTGTTCCATTGTTCCAGAAAGGTCTCAGTTCTTTGTGAAACTGAAGAAGCTGGCAAAGAAATGGAAATTGGCTTTTTGAGACAGAATTTTGGCCTCTAGAAGACAGTAAGTAGAACTTTGCCTTTTGTCGCTTTTTGACTGAGGAGCTTGAGTGGGGAGCCTAGAGGTGAACTTTTTTTTCTCTATGCTGTCATTTTTGAAAGGCTTCTCAGAGGGTTGCAAGATTTACGAGAAAGTATGTAGAATGAGGTCGAAAAGACAGAAGTAAACAGGAGTAGATAGTTTACTGAAGTAACAGGACAAGACAGGACAGGACAAGAGGGGACAGGACAAGAGGGGACAGGACAAGACGGGACAGGACAAGACGGGACAGGACAAGACGGGACAGGACAAGACGGGACAGGACGGGACAAGATCTGACAGGAAAAGACAAGACAGGACATCCAAGATGTACACAACGTGATAGACCGGGAGAAAAACTAAAAAAGGAAGACAGCAGACAAGAAATAAAAGATGCAGACTAGAAGTATCGAGTTAGCTATGTAGGCAAAGATTTGAGAATGAGGAGGTGCGATCCGCATCTAAAGATCGAATGATTATCTAACCAGATAATTTTGTCACACTTTCGCTTAACCAGCTCGAACCAAACCATAACTATGCAAGCATTCAACTCGAAACCTGGTTGACTGACACGTTGGTTCGCCTGCCCCTTACCAGCAGCTCATTTGGGTCAAGTGTGTCGGGTTCCCATGCCAAGGCTGCACTCGAGTCAGCTCGGTAATGAACAAAAAATAAATTTTCTAAGCCTGCAAACTGAATCAATCACCCAGGGCTCGGCTGCTCACCTCCTTAATCTTCTTCACCTCATTATTCATCGCCTTGAATTGGTGGGACAACCTAT